>JBBMEG010022077.1:0-25826 GCA_037832605.1 Cyclanthera cordifolia | reverse complement strand
TTAGTTAAGATTGTAATTGAGGTTAGTTAAGATTGTAATTGTGTATAAATACACCCTAACTCAATGAGAAAAAGCACGACATATTTTTCTCCTAAACTCTTTCACATAGTGAAACACCCTTACACATTAGTATCTATAGCCTAGGTGTTCACTAAAGAGAGAGTGCGCTGACCTGGGGTGCCCCAAAGTATTGTCTCGGACAGGGACAAGGTGTTTACAAGCTTATTCTGGGAGGAATTGTTCAAGGCTTCAGGAATGAAGCTACGCTGTAGTACCACGTACCACCCGCAGACAGACGACTAAATAGAAATAGTCAATCACAGTCTAGAATCGTATTTTGCTGCTTTACTATGACACAACCGAAACAGTGGGCTAAATGGATCTCGTGGGCCTAGTACAACTTTACTACATCCTACCATACAACGGCACGTATAAACACCATTTGAAGCAGTTTATGGGAGAGCCCCACCTACTTTGATGAACTATACAAGTAGAAGTAGCCCATTGTCAAGAGTGGACACGTTACTAACCAAATCGAGTTGCCATATTGCAAACATTGAAAGAAGTCGTAAACAAAGCACAACAATACATGACTAAGGTGGCCAATGCAAAAAGAAGGATGTACAATTTTAGGTGGGAGAGTTGATGCACCTTAAACTTCAACTTGGACATCACACAAACACCATAAGTTAGCACCACGTTATGTGGGCCTGTTCAAGGTGTTGGAAAAAGTGGGCAAGGTGGCTGATCGAGGAGCTACCTGAACATGTACGAATACACCCCGTATTCCACACTTCGGTGTTGAGAAAGGCAATCGGTACATCATTACCAATATTACCGATTCCTACACTTGGAAGATGATTTAAGAGTGCGTACATGCCAAGAGTAGTGACAGGGTTGCGAGAATCTGTAGAAGAACTGAGAGAGCGGGAAGTGTTGATTGACTGGGAGGGTTGTGCACCCGAGGAAGCAACATGGGAGGCGCAACGGTAATTCAGGCTCAGTTCCCAGACTTCCACCTTGAGGACAAGGTGGTTCTTTGGGGGACGGGTATGGATAAGCCCCCAATCATTTAAGTGTATACAAGAAGGGCTAAATGAACATGTGAGAAGCATGTGTGTAATGAAATAATAAATGTTGTAATAGTAATATAAGAGGCTTATGTAGAGTAAATAAGCTTGTGATAGGCACATGACTAGTGACATATGAGAGGCACATGGGAAGGTTGTTATGTTAGTTTTGGGTAGGGGTCATTTTATTCTGAACATTTTTGTGTAATTCTTGGAGTGAAGAGTGAAGATCCTTATTCTTGGCTTTGGGTAATCAAATTGACAGATTCTATCGTAAGGGTAATGAGATTTGAATTTGTAGTGTGTTGTAAAATTGTATTGATTGTGCGTGCATGTAATTTGTAAATGGCAGGCCCTTGTAGGGAATGGAGCAGCAAAAAGACATGTTGCTGGGAATGAGAATACATCATACGATTTAGATTTTGTTCCTTGTTTTTCATTGAAGGAGTTTGTGAACACTGAACTAGTCTCTTACAATTACTTTTCCATGTGTTTTGTACCTTTCTAAATACTGTTTGACACTCGAATTCTTCTAGAACTTATTCCCTTTTTTAGGCCAAGTGATAATGCCTCTAAGCTATTTATATTTGCAACTTTCTAGTGGAATCGATTTTCAAATTGTTGGGTCTATTTGGTAAGATTATGCATACATAATAGATCCGCAATACATTTCCTCGTATGTAGCAATATCCTGAAGTTGCTAACGATTAAAGAGAGGCAACCCAGTTTGCATAGGTGAAAACTTCAAATAAACGGTATACAATTCAGTTTGGTATCTCAATATTCTATATATGACCTTCATATTCTCTTTATAATGTTTGTTTAGGAATGCACTTACAAAGCTCACTACAAAGCTAACATCTAGTTATATGTGTTAGACATTAACCTCGCCAGTAACCAATGATATCTATCACTATCAACTATATGGTCTTTAAGGTTGACTTCTAGTTTTTTATTTGAAACAGCCCATCTTAAAACTCTTTTACGAGGTATAATATCTACTTTGGTTGAGTAGCATAAATTTCTTTGTTGAATCTTGCTACTTTCATTCCTATGAGATATATTTAATGTCTAGTTCTTCAATTCTTTTAAGAGAAGTTTTTGAGATGAACTACCTCTTTGAAATTAATATCAGTGACACACGTTATTACCAAAATAATATTATCTAATTTGTACATCAATAGACTTTTAAAACAGAGTATGCGGCTACTGCTTTAATGCATACAAGAATTTTTCCACTTTCCTAATGGTATATTTGATATTTGAATCTAAGGGAACATTCATATAAGTTTTCATAATTAGGTCACATTTTACGAGTGCATTCTTCATGTGAGTAATCAATCTAGATTCATTGCAATAGTGAGAATAGGCTAATGGTATCTTACATGCCTACTGGTACTAATGTACCGGTACAAACTTGATATTTGTTGTTCTTCTTAATAAGGGTATAGATGTTCATCCGTTTCATGAAAATCGATTTGATTGAACGAAACCAACCAAATTTAGGGCTGTCAGTTGATTTTCATGTACATATCGGTTGAAGTAGGTTAGAAAAATAGTTAACGAAATTATTTCGATTGGTTTCAGTCGGTTAAGTCGATCCGGTCAATTAATAAAAAAAAAATCCTTTATATAATATTTATACTTTTCATTTATTTACTTAGATTTCTTATTAATTATTGTAAAGTTAGCTTAATTTTGAATGTGTATCTAAAAAGTAGTTGATATTTTCATTTTATTAGAATTAATTATCAAATGTTCAATTATATTTTTTATGATAAATATGTTTTTTAATAAAAAAAATAAAGTAATCGAATTAACCGACTTAATCGATCGACTCGACTGACTTAATTGAACAAACCGACCGATGTAACTGTTCGATCGATTTGGTTTCATTTTTAAATTTATCGACATGGCCGGTTCAGTGTCAATTTTTACTGAAAATCGCCATCGACCGATCGATGAAAATGTTAGACCCTCAATACGTCATGTCTACCAAATGTGGAATAGACGTTACTAGCCGTTGAAAATCAGAAATAAGTTGTTTATTTTGAAGTTATTTATATATAGCTTTTGTGTTATGCTGTGGATGTTTTGTTATGCTTGGTTAATTACTTTGGTAATTAAGGAATGCTTTCACCCTTGATGAAATTCCTATGTTTTATGGATAGAAAGTCTTTTGTTCTTGTTTGGTATCTTAACAAATTGGTATCATAACTTATTTATCTTGGGGAGAACTAGGAGTTCGTCAAACATGGGCGGGGAAGGGCGATGGAAGAAGCAGATAAAGAAGGGGTAGTGAAAGAGAAGTTTTGTCAGGATTGGAGCAGCACCTGGCGGAGATGAATAGGAGTATACAGAGGCTATTCGCCAGTGTGGAAAAACAAAAACACAGCGCACGAGAGCACGACAAGGTGATAGAAACATTGACCATGATGGAAGCCCGTAGCGAGGCCACCACCACCAAACGAAAACCCCTCAAAATTGAATAAGGAGTATCAAACAGCAAAACGGGGAAAAATGAAGAAGACGTCGACGAACAAGGAATAAGACACAAAATGAAAATGCCAGAATTCGATGGAACAAATCCAGACAAATGGTTGTTTCATCTAGAGAGATATTTTGACATCCATCATCTGACCGAAAAAGAAAAAACAACGGAATCGAAAATTTGTCTTAGTGGAGAAGCTTTGCACTAGTTACGATACGAGGAGGAATAGGACCCGATCAATAGATGGAGTGACCTTAAATCGAGGTTACTAGATCGTTTAAGGTCGACCTAGGAAGGATCTCTCTGTGCAAGGTTCCTTGCCATTCGACAAGAAGAAGCAGTAGCACAATACAGGGAAAAATTAGAAAAACTAGCCTTCCCACTAAAGGGTCTCTCTATAGACGTCAAGGAGGGGACTTAAACTTAAATTTAAGCAGAAGTCAATGGGTTACAAACCGTAAGGGCTTAAGGTGATGATGAAAGTAGCCCAAAGGGTAGAGCATAAGTAGTGAGCCCTAGGAATACAGTCGGGTTCCTCAACGTACCAACCCACGAGTTTCGGCATGGGCCCAACAACAGGGAAATCTAATACGAGCCCAATAAACTCAAGTGCCTTGGCCGACCAATCTTTAAGGGATGAAATTTTTCTGAAGATCGGTTCATACCGACAGGCCTCCCTCACAAAAAAAGAAATGAGAAATTGGCACCAAAATATTTTAGGCATTTTTTTATCACCCAAAGAATTGGCAATGTGGCTTATCGTCTAGAACTACCTCAAAATTCCATCATTCATCTAGTGTTCTATGTGTCCCAATTGAAGAAGGCCATCCATTCGGAAGAAACCGTAACACCACAAGGATGAATCCTATTCGACGAATACGAGTGGATTTTCGAGCCACAAGAAGTCTACGCCTACTAATGGAACGAAGCTATGGAGGAGGCAGAGGTGTTGATTGCTTGGAAAAGCCTTCCCCAATCCACGAAGCCAGTACTTGAGTAAGAAGTGCAATGATTAAGCAACAGTTCCCAAAGTTCCACTTTGAGGACAAGGTCGATTTCAACGTCGAAGGATGTGTTAGACTCCCAATATGTCACGTCTACCAAAGGAAAAATAGACGTGACAGTTAATTGTTACTAGTCGTTGAAGATCAGGATGTTATGTTGTACTTGATTAATTACTTTGGTAATTAGGGAGAGCTTTCACTCTCTAGAATTGGTGAAATTCTAATGTTTTCTGGCTTGAAAGTAATCAATAGAAAATCTTTTGTTCATGTCTGGTATCTTAAAAAAAAACCCCCTTATTAAGGGAGTTTTCAAGAAAGACATGCATCAAGCTTAGTGCGCAAAGGTTATACATCCAAATATTTTAAACATGATGTGGGATATAAGGTGACATGTAGGATAAAAAGTAAATAAGTTATGTAAAGAAGTTTGAAACTTAAGCATGTAGGATGACATGCGTCTGTAGTTGTTAGAACAATTTCACTTCAATTTTTTTTTTTTTTTTTTTTTTTTTTTTTTTGATACTGAAAGTGAGCATAATAGGTCTAGAAACACTAAGGAGTTGACAATTCTTATGTTCAACCACACCATTTTTCTTCAGGTGTGTGTACACAAAAATCACGGTGAATAATGCCACTAAATTGAAAAAAAGGGCTTTTGAAGTTTTAATTGAAGAAGTCATGAGCATTATTCTGTTAATAACTTTTATATATTGGTTTGAAATAAATGTTTGAATCATCCTATGAAAAAGTGTGAATAGATGACAATTTAGACTTATCTTTTTTAAGGAATGTCATTTTTAAACAAGTATGATCATCTACTAACAATATAAACTAGCGTGCCTAAGTTATGTTTTCACTTTTAATGGTTTCCAGTTGTTTGATGGATAAGAGAGAAATGGTGAGTTAATATATAAAGACAACGTATATTAGATATGTGTGTGTAGAAATTTAATAAATTTCAAATCTAGAAATGTTACTTTTATATGAATAAATAGTGATGAAAATAAGCGCTCATAGTAGGCAAAATTGGATGTCCTAAGCACATAATACCACATCATCACACGAATATCTCTATACACTAGATTAAGAGAATTCAAAATTTGGCACGAATATCTTTATACACTAGATTAAGAGAATTCAAAAGTTGGCTCATTATTGGATTGAATTACATATTTATTACACAAAAGGGGTTTATGCACATAATTCAATATGGTCAAATGTTCTAGATCTGAAGTCTTAAAAAATATATAAAATTAAATGAAAATTAGTCACACAATTCAAATCCTTATTCAGTTTACTAAGAGATAGTATGTTTTATTTTAATGTATGCACAAACAAAACAAATTGAAGAATCAAATGTTTTGATATTTGAATACTTCAATGTTGATAACCTTAGTAAGATTGTCATATGCAATGCGAACTTATATATTTCTTATATATGAAATGTAAATCGTGAACATAATGATTTATCGCTCTTCATATGACCAAGAAAAAGTAACATTTATTTATGAGAAGAATAAATTAGAAAAATAATTATTAAAACTGATTCAAAGACTTGCTAAAACTAAAAAAAATATTAGAATAGATCTTGAATGAACTAGTTAAATGAAAACTAGGGCTGTGAAGATGAAGCTTGAAGACAATCTAATCAAAGACATCAACACGATAGGGCTTCACATTGGCGCCATGTGATTTTTTTTTTTTATTATTCTGTGAGCTTAATAAAAGCTAATCGATGAAATGAAGATCATATGCTACTAATGATTACCGCATAAGACTCGAAGACAGGAAGAAAAAAATAGATTGATGATTAGCTATGTTTGGGATGGTCGAATAAGTTTGAATAAAAAACAAACAATGGCTAGAGTTGAAAAGAGATTCAATGCTCTAATACCATGAAGTTATATAAGAATATTTGAGAGAGTACTTTCTTATATTTTCATTGAATATGAACAAGGTAAAATAAGCATAACCTCTCTAACCAAATATACTAAACTTAGTAAATTCTATTTAATAGAATGATACAAGGATAGAAAAAGAATCCTAATAATTACTTGACATTGAAAGAGTTCATAATATATTAAAATATTAGAAATAAAGATAAGGTATAGTTACTGAATTCCCTATTCTTCATTTACAAATTAAAAATTAGTAACAAAATAATCATGAAAGGAAAAACTTTATGTTTATTCTTTATCATATTTGATATTTCCATAACCCTTACTCCAATATTTTCTTCCTATAAATCATATAATTTCGATATACATCCAAAAAAAAGTCTAATAGTATAATAATAGTTTCTCAAAAAAAAAAAAAAAAAGAAACCCACCTCGCGCATGATCTTCATGTTAAGTAGCTCGATGTAGTTGGCATTGTGGTTTGGTTCATGCCTCCAGTCCCTGCAAGTCTTTGATCTTCGTTCTTATGAGTGCAATCTTCTTGTGCCATTTCATGTTTATATTTGTAAAAGGTTTAAGAGAAAAATATTCGTGTATACACCATTACAATCTTAACTAACCTCAATATAATCTTATAATATCTAAATACAATCTTAACCAACCTAAATATAATCTTATAATATCTAGATACAATCTTAACCAACCTAACAATCTAAATATAATCCTATAATTTATTCTAACAATATTTAATAACCTAAAATACCTATTCTTGTTTAAGTTTAATTGCAATATATTCTAAATAAAGGTTTTAAACTACGGTTAACTATCAAATTAGAATCAAACATATCAAATGTTAAGAGGAGAAAATTCCTGCTTGATCTTTTAATTTTTATACACCTCCTTAAATAAAGTTTACTAATACATGTTGTGTAATGAAATTCAACTAACAATTATAGTTAAGAAACCATTTAACTAGAGCTGTAAAACATATATAGCATCATGAATACAACAATGTTAACAATCATTATATCGCTGTAATTATAATTAATAATACTCCTCATTCAATATGGTGGTTGAAGCAAATTTAGAATTCCCACTTTAACCGAAAGCATAAAATAGTGACTGCTGGTAGGGATTTGGTGAACATATCTGCCAATTGAGACGTTGTACGAATAGGAAATTTCTTGATAGCTTCTTGCACAACCTTCTTGCGGATAAAGTGACAATCGATCTCAATATGCATTTGCTCACATGGAATGTTGGATTTGAGGCAATCAAAATAGTTACAAGATTGTCACCATATACAAAGCAAGACCAGGTACTTGCAAATCATAGAGAACATAAGAGAATGAAGTTGGTGCACTTGACACAATAGCCAATACAAGATATTTAGCCTGAGCTCATGAACGAAATATTGTAGCATGCTTCTTTGATTTCGAAGAGAGCAAGGAATCATCGAGGAGTAATAGACTTTTATGAGTCCGGACATGCACCTGGATCCACAAAGGGTTTAAGCTACAAAGAACTATGAGTACAAAAAAAAGTTCCTTTGTCTTGGTAGTAGCCTCAAGATACCGAAGAAGATATAATGCAGTCATAAGAAGATAAGAACATGGTGCATATAAAAATTGACTCAAGTAGAACACTACATAACAAATGTCTGGTTTGGATATAAGCAAATACAATAAATCTATGAAACTCATAAGAATTAGATCTAACAATCTTGCGGAAGTACATGACCCTTTGAACTCCAACTCTAAAACTCCAAAACCAATTTTGAAAAGTAACTTATCTAAGAAAGAGGGGGTTGTTTTTTCGATAGCGAGGGTCGGAAGGGAGTTACCGGTGGCGGAGGAGCAGAGAGATGTGGTGGCAGGTGGCTTAGTTGGCGTTGTAGGTGAGCTTGTAACGCCTTCTGTAATGGCGGCCAAAGGTTGAGACGTTTTCCAATGTTTTTGTTTTGGAATCTCATATGATAACTTTTGAAGGTGAGAAACATTAAGAATGATGAGCAGCCATGAGGAGAGAAGTTGAGAGAAATGTTTTTAATTAGAATGATAGAGAAGGAGAAGTGGAGGCACAATGTGTCACACCTATTACAACCTAATTCTAAAATGCATATAGTAAACAAATCTAATTTAATGGTCGTTATTGGGCTTACACTCTATCATCATACAAGGATGGAAATAGACTTAATTATTGGAGACGTTTTCTTGAATATCAAAGGAAGTTGTCAATTCTAAATTTGAAGAAAGTTGTCATCCTATCCAAGCTAAGTTTAATTTTTATTTCAGAAAGTAAGTGTCGCCAAAGTCATGCTTTGGTTGTTAAAGCATATATAGCTAGGTTTTGATAATGTTTTTTTTCCGTAAAAGTGGTGGTTTATGTGTTTTATTGGAGTAAAAGTAATGATGCCTCTGTTTGTTTAGGGTCGTATAATGATTTCTTTATTGATATGAAGATAAGTAGTGCGAAGGGGACGTTACATTTAACAGGTTTCTATGGTGATCCTCAAACTTATAAAAACAAAATTTATCTTGGGAGCTTTTACGTCGTTTAAGTGTAATGGTAACTGGCCCATGGTTAATTGCTGGAGTTTTTAATGAAATAATGTTAGATAATGAGAACTGGGATGGGCCGACTAGACCAAATTCTCAGTCAAAGATTTTCGGAAGGCAATTCAATATTAGAACTTGTTTGACATGGGGTTCAAAGGGAGGCCGTTTACTTGGTTCAGAACTAGACATGATAAAGTAGTTTCAAAGGGGTGTAGATCGTGTTTTTTGTAACTCTTCTTTTTGGGACTTATTTCCCTTTTCAATTATTTCGAGATTTATTAAATTCAATTATTTCTCCTTGTCAAGTGCTTTTATTCCGGGGTCATAATTATATTTCCGATAATGCGATGTTGGGTTTCGAATGTTTGCATTCTATCAAGGGAAGAAAGAAGGGAAATAAGAGTTTTGCTGCAATGAAAACAGATATGAGTAAAGCGTATTGTTGATGTCGAAAAATGGTCAACGAATATCACAATAAGAATTTGTTTAACTGAGGCCTAAAAAAAGTGAAAAGTAGGACACACCGGTGTGGTGTGAGCCACAGGGGCTCTGATGCCTAAGTTAGTAAGAGAATTTAGGAGGATAATTTAGAACTCTAGGAATGGCACAAGAATACTTAGCTTAGGATCCCTCCCTTAGACTGGAAAATGACTTGACTCTTATAACAGTCGGTCTCGTAACCGCTGCAGCTCACTAATGGCGATATAATGGCCAGCTGTTAGAAACGTCCGTCATTAAACCGGGTATGAATACCGGCGTAACTCCTGATCGTTACCCTTTAGAGGTGTAACGGTCTTGACTCTCGAGTTACATGGACTCGGTTGACTCTTCTGAGAGTCCTGACCTCACGGCCAACCAGCTCGGGTTGACCTACTCGTTGTAACGGGTGACGCCACGGGGTGCAGCGCCTCCATACGTTACTTGGACTCGGTCGACTCATCAGAGAGTCCTGACCTCAATGACCAACCAACTCAGGCTGACTTACACGTTGTAATGGGCGACGCCACGGGATGCAGCGCCTCTATACGTTACTTGGACTCGGTTGACTCTTCGAAGAGTCAAGGCCTCCATTTGGCTGACCCCCGGGGGTCGACGTTGGCTTGTTTATCTTTCGGGTGGGTCCCAACCTCTTCCGAGTCTTTCGAGATATTTATGGCTTACAACATTACCCCCACTCTTCATTTTCGGACTTTGTTGCCAGAATTTGAAGAGTAGTTCGTTGTTAAGAAGGTTCTCTTTTTTAGAGACTAACCTTTTGGCCAAGTAGAATCCTTTTCAGAGACCTGCCCGTGAGAGTACTCCTTCAAACTTTTAGGCTATTTAGGCTCCCTTTGCAGGGACTTGCCCATTTTCAAGCGCCTTTTCGAACTTTTAGGCTATTTAGGCTCCCTTTGCAGGGACTTGCCCATTTTCAAATACCTTTTAAAACTCACAGGTTACTTAGGCTCTCTTTTCAGAGACTTGCCTTTTTCTAACCTCGTCGTTTGCAGATAATCCCTTACTTTGATTACGAGGCTGAGTCCCACCACCTTAGCCTTATCTTTTCAAAAGAGTGTTCCGCATAAGGCCTTGGTAGTCGTAGGTGGCTTCCAACACTTGGACTGTGTTCTTTGAAGTCCACAGCTTGTAGGGCACATTTACTTCGCATGATCTTTTAGTGGTCAAGATCTCCTTCCCTTGTTTTTAGGACTATCTTTCTTGGAGACAACATTTTCCTTCCCTTCTTGGCTTTGATTTTCATAGACTCAAAGGTTTGAAGTTCATTAAGGAGTAGTAAATTAAAAGCAATCTGGTTCATAACAGCATTGCTTTTACATTGTAAAAAGCTATCCACTAGCATCTCAAAAATAAAGCTCACATAACTAGTATCATATATAACGACCATCTTCATTTCAGTTGTGTTGAAGTATGCCATAATTTGAAGCATGTGCTTCATCATTGACATCCCTAAATTCATCTTAGCAATATCAATAGCCTAGAGAGCATCATTCTTTGCTTAAGACGACGGTTGTTCAAACATCTTAGAAGGACTTTCCTCATCTCTAAAGCAGTTACCATGTTCTCGAATTTCTTTGCCAAAATATCAGACATTTGCTAATATATAGACCCTAGCCTTGTCGTTAGGATTCTACCAACGATCATGTGCCTCATGAACATTTTGTGTCGCATTAGGTGCTGATGTTGGACAAAATTTATACGTTAGAACAAATTTCTTGTCATCGACCACAAGAATCAGGACCAAAATTTTTATGATCAACTAGTAATTCTGTTATAGACTTGCATCAACTACTTTGCTGAGGACGATTGTATGTCAATGTGATCTTAATCATAAATGGATTGTGAACTTGTACTTTATGAAAATGTCCTTTGACGTGCATGGGTGAGACCAGCGAAACAACATTGGGTCAATAAACCTTCCACCTTGGGAATTGTTGTACTTAGTGGTTGGAAACCAAACGAAACAAGAAATTCATGTCATCCCAAATGTCAAGGAAGATGTAGAGATGTACCCTTTCGAGCTGATTCTGAGGCTGGAACAAAAGAATCTCGCCTCTTATTGGCCCGAGAGAACACTAGTCTATAGTGGGATTATAAACACTTGTTCCTTAGAGGAATTAGTTTAGCTTAATGAGAATGATACAACTATATTGGTAAAATGGACCTCATGTCCCAACTGTGGATTACAAACAAGCTTGTGAACCATGTGGCAGATGTATGATTATATCTGTGGACATAGCTTTTCTTATGCCAAAGAGTTCAACACCATCCTTTAATAGAATAAGCTTATGTTAACAAATAGGGATTGGATATTGGGTCATTGTAGCTTTCAACTTATAAGTACATCAATCCTCATGCTAGCTCATATGTTGGTAACACTATTTGAGGAAGGAAATTTTGTCTCGAAAGGATGAATTTTTCGAAATTATTATTTAAACGTAAAGGAAAAATCTTTGATTTTAGTTCAATATCTTTTAATATTGGATATTGAAAGAGATTATATTTTCCTAATTTAAATATTAATTCTTCTACTATCATTAGAGGGCATGAGAGTTCTACATTCTCATCTCACTCTTTTTCAGAATAGTCAATCTCAAAGAAAAAAATCCTCCTAGAAGATTAGATATTTTTTTCTCTTCTATAGTCAGATCTCTGACAAAATTCCAAGCTTCTTTCTCGTAAAGGCTTCCCATCAAGTACTCAGTGATAAGAAAGAAGTCATAGCCTAGATGAGCATAGGATATCAATCAAGATCATCTAGGGAATAGATCGTTCCTACTCAACATAATGATAAGCTAGATTAGATCAAAGACGTTAGTTAATGTAAGTATGGTTAAATGACAACATATCAACCACCTAGAGTTAAGGCATGTATATTATTTAGATGAATATAAATAATTAAATGGTTTAATTATTTGTGATTTTTTTTTTTTTTGTTATTCACACACTTCACTGTGTCAAATGCATGCTCACATCCTCTATTTTCAGCAACTAGTATCAGAACATTGACTCAGAGTGATTGTTGTTGTTGGAACGTTTTTATTGGTGAGTTATAAATTGTATTGGATGAATATTATATTATTGTTATTTTTGGCTAGAGGTTTGATATGAATCATACCACGTTATTCAAGATTAAAGGAAAGCTTGAAGATGAAGTTGCTTTAAGAGAAATGTAGATGCATTCAATAAATTCGGTTATCAATCAAAGCTTTATTTTATCAAGTAAAGCTTCATTTAGTGAAGAGCTTCAATAAATCAAAAACAAGATTGATTTAATATTGAATGGTTACAAACAGTTATAAATCAAACCAAGAGACTCAATCACGTTTATATGGATCATTTTATTGTAATTTATATTGTAACCTTTTATTTATGTTGTTTAGGTTATATTTTATTTATGGTTTGCTTATGGTCATAAAGTTTGGATGAACTTTGTAAATTCCTCATGAAAACTCTAGAATTTTATTTTGAGGCTATGAAAGGCCATTGAAGTTGTACTCTAAGGGCGAGACTTGGAAAATGTAGTAAAAAGAGTCATTGTGCTTTCTTATAGCCAAGAGCCATGTTATTTGCAATTCTATATGATTAGATTGCATTTCTAGAACCATTCAAGCTTGACTTCATCATTCTTGATTGTGGATTTATTAAAATCTCTACCTATAGATATTTTATCGATAAGGTAATCCGATTTTACTTTCCATAAGTTGATTTTCAAAATTTATTTTAGGGTGTTTGGATTTGAGTCTAAAGGTCTTGTCACTTAGCAAGGTTGTTAGATCCAATACCAATGTTATTTAACATTATGAAATCAGAACCTATATATCTTTGATTTTCAACATGATTTGGGGTTTAAGGGCCGGTTTGAGTTCTAAAGGTCTTCTTCAACAAGGTTTTTAGTTCTAATTCTCAAAAGTTTCTTATCAAGGTTATTTGTTTGACATTAGGATTTTTATTTTTCTTAGATCTTTTGTAAACTCAAGCAATTGAGTATAGGAAATCTTTGTACAACATAATTTTTAAATTTTTTTGCAATATGGAATCGGCAAAAACAGAAAAAGAATGCGAAGAAAACGATGAAGACCAAGGTTGGAGAAAATCTTAAAAGGTAAGAAAATACAGAGCAACGACACCCGCCTAGGGCGAGGCGTCGCGGGCTATGACTCACCCATAGGTCATCGGTGAAACCCTCTTGGGGTATTTGGCTGATGCCAAAGGGACTTAACCAATTGTTTGAGTTCGATATTTTTTTTCTCCATAAAAAATTTAAAAAAAAAAATCTAAAAATATTTGGGTAGGAAAAGTAGATTTGTTTTTATAGAATATTTTTGGAAAATATTTTTAACCTAACCAAATGATTGACTTGTACAAAGTTGAGAAATTTGAATTTCATGCTTTTTATATGCAATGATTATGAGGGGTCAATGTTCATGATCATATTGTATTTGATGGAATGCTTTTTAGAAAGGGAAAGCTTTGTGTTCCTAAGTGTTTAACTAGGGAATTACTTGTGAAATAAGCTCATGGGGGAGAACTTATGGCTCATTTTGGAGAGTTAAAAATATATAGCATGCCGAGTGAACACTTTTATTTGTTGAAAATAAGAAAAGATGCAAACAAAGTGTGCAAACAATGTTTCAAATGTAAGTAGGCTAAGTCTAAGACATAACCACATGGTCTTTACACTCCTTTAGATGTTCCTAGCCAGTCGTGGGTTGATATTAGGATGGATTTTATTTTAGGCTTACCAAAGACTAGAAGACATCATGATAGCATTTTTTTTGTTGTTGATAGCTTTAGTAAGCTGGAACATTTCATTCCATGTAACAAAATAGATTATGCTACAAACATAGCTAATCTTTTCTTTAGGTAAGTGGTTAGATTGCATGGCATTCACAAAACAATCGGATTTTTAGAAAGTCTTATGAGGAAAATTAGGTACCAAGCTTTACAACATGTCACTCTCAAACTAATGGAAAAACCGAGGTGGTTAATTGAACATTAGGAGACTTACTTAGATCACTCATTTCTAGAAATCTTAATACATGAGAACAGGCTCTACCACTTGTGGAATCTGCATACAATTGAGCTATTCATAACACCACTCATTGTTCCCCTGTTGAGATTGTGTATGACATTAATCTTCTAACTCCAACAGATTTATCACCATTACCACCTAATGTTTACTAGTGATGCAGCATCTTCTAAGGTCGAATACATCAAAGAATTGCACAAAGAAATCAAAGAAATGATTGAAAAGAAAAATCAAAAGTTAATCACTAGAAAGAACTATGGGAGAAAGAAATTGATTTTTAAGCAAGGTGATTGGGTTTGGGAACATCTAAGAAAATAGAGGTTTTCGGATCAAAGAAAGTCTAAACTCCAACAAATGGGAGATGATCCTTTTCAAGTGCTTGAATATGTCAATGATAATGCATACGAGGTAGATCTTCGAGGTGAGTACACGTAAGTTATACTTTTAATGTGTCTAATTTGATACCTTTTGATGTAGAAAATGAAGATCTTGATTTGAGGACAAATTCTTTTAAAGAAAGGGGAGATGATACGAATCCAACCACCGACCTGTTGCATGAACTTGAAGGACCTATTACGAGGAGTAAGGCAAAGAAGATTCAAGAGGCTTATACATTACATCTTCAAAAGCTTGCCAATACCAGAGAACAGATAAAGCTTTTTTAGACCAAATTCATATACAACACTAGAACAAGTCAAGAAGAGAATGAAATAAAGATGGCATGAAAGGATTAAAGATGGCATGAAGGAAATCATATATTATAAAAATTCAAAATTGCTGAATTTTTAATTAAGTCATTTTCCAGATTTCAAATTTGGGACTTTTTAATTTCAAACTTTGTCAAACAAGCTCATAGTTGCTAAAGACTTTTTAGATGAGTTTCTTAAGTTTAATTAAAACATATCTACCTTTTTTATAGTATTTAAGCCTCTCAATTGATGTACAATTGACTTTTGGCTTCCTAGGTCTTATTTTCCACAAAGTGCATTTAAGAGCTTTTTTAGTTCTTTTGTATTACAAGCCATGCACGAACTTTCGGCCTTAAAAATTGCTTGTAATACCTCCATTTTGGACATAATATTGATATCAAAACTTGAGTTTTCTTGATCCCATTTGGTATTGTCTTTTTTTTCAAATCTTGCTTTAAGTTTGAAGGTAAAACCAACTCATTGATTTTGTCTTGATCAAACTAATTATGGAGTGAGTTTTCTTAGGATATAAGAGTGACTATCATAGGTTCTAAGAGTTTTCACAATTTTAACTTAACTCTTGCTCGGGATCAAGTGTTGAGTTTTCCATATTTATGCAACTTTACAAGGATCCTAAGAAGAACCTCTAGCTTTATAAAACCAAGCAACGTTGGAGCTTAGTAAATGATGTAAGCATGTTGAATGATACTGAGTAGTGACAAGCTAACCAATTCTAGAATAAGGCTTTTTCTTACAATTGTTCGTCCTTTGTGATCCAGATTTAAAGGAATCGGTCCAAGAGAATGCTAGTCTTGTATCAGGCATTCTACATCGACAAGATGCTTGTTAGGTATACAATGAAAGATTTCAAGAAATGTCATCTACCTTTTAGGTATGTCATTTCACTATCTAAGGAAAATAGTCCTAAGACACCTCAAGAGATTGAGGATATGAGATGGACACCCTATGCTTCGGTTGTAGGAAGTTTGGTGTTCACTATACTTTGAATAAGGTCTGACATTTACAATGCAGTAGGCAATATCAGTTGAAATAAGTTAAATCAAAGATTGGATCATTGATGTGTGGTTAAGAATATTCTCAAGTATATTAGAAGAACGAGAAATTATATGTTTGTGTATAGTCTAAAGCAATCGATCATGACTGAGTCACAAACTCTAATTTTAAAACAAATAAGGACTCTACGAAGTCTACATCAGGATCAGTGTTCACTCTCAATGGTGGCGCTATAGTTTGGAAAAGCATCAAGCAAGGATGCATCATAGACTCTACTATGGAAGCAAAGTACGTGATTGCTTGTGAAGCAACAACAGAGGTAGTATGATTGAGAAACTTTATAGCAAAGTACGTGATAGCATTTGATCCTTGCTAAGGACGATCGTATGTAGATGTGATCTTAATCTTGAGTGGGTTGTGAACTTCTACTTTATAGAAACATGATTTGATATGCATAGGTGAGACCATCTAAATAGCATTGGGTTAATAAGTCTTCCACGTTAGGGATTTCGTAGTGAGTAGTTGGGAACACAACGTCACAAAAAGAAATTCATGTTTTACTATATATTGAGAAAGATGTAGAGTTTTTCCTTAAGAATTGACTCTAAGGCTTAAAAAAAGGGATCTGGCCTCTAATTGGTTCAAATGGAGACTCGTTTATAGTGAGACTTTAAACACTTGTTCATTAGAGGAATCATTGACGCTTAAGGAGAAAGATGTAACCATAGGGGTAAAACGAATATTTTGTCCTAGTTGTGGATTACGAATAAGCTTATGAAGATTGCATGGCAGATGACCAATTATATTTGCGGACATAAATTTTCCTATAGAGTGAATGAGTTTAACACATGCCTTTTTTGGAATAAGTCTAATGCTAACGAATAAGAATTGGATCCCGGGTCATTGTAGCTTTCATCTATAGGTCTACTGGTCTCGGGCTAGCTCATACTTGTTGGTACACTACTTTTTATAGAGAGTGAATTTAAATAGTTCAAATTCACATATTAATTGATAAGGATCATGGAATTTCACAAGATCATCAACTACTCTAGAACATTTGAAGTTAGCAAAGTAAACATTAATGATAAGGTAATCCTAATTATCAGCCCAAAGATCCAAGCTTATAATGAAGCAAGAACCCTTGGATATACGAGATTAACTCCTCGTTATGAATTTGGAACAACCAAGAGGAAAAGACTAGAATTTTGATTACCTCTTTGATCAAAGATCTAGAAGCAAGATATGGAAGATCTTGTTCTAGATTTACTCACTCGACAATCAAACTTGATCAATGTTAGATTGAATAGCTCACATGCATTCTATCACAAAAATTGCAAAAGAACTTAGAAAAAAAGGCAAAGAACATGCTCTACATCTCTACGAAAGGATCTATTGGTGAGAACTATTTTTCATTCATCCAAAATCTCCCCTTTACAACTAAATTCATGGCTTTTTATAGCCTAAACAAATTGTAACCTAAAACATTAAAAATAAGTTTAAAATTGAAAAATTGCATAAAATATTCTAAAATTCCAAAATTAATGTTTATTTTGCTAACTTCAAATGTTCTAAAGTAGTCGATGATCTTGTGGAATTACATGATCCTTATACTAATTCTATGAGACATAGTTAATAGAAGCATTAAATTTAATGGTTAAACTTAATTACACACTATATTAGATATATTGAATTAATATTTGTGGGATAAATATTAATGAAGTGAAATTAATTTATTAGATAAATTAATCATAAATAATTGTTGGCTAATTATTTATTAAGAGATCTCATTAATTAAGTAGTTAAAAAAATTAGTTAGTTTAATAATTATTGGATAATTATTAGATGAAGAGTATAAATTAATATGTTGAACGTATGAATTGGTTTAATAATTATTGGATAATTATTAAAGTAGAGAATTAACATAGTGGACATATAAATTTAGAAATTTATTTATTTATAATATATTAGATATATTATGAGATTGAGATTTATTAGATAAATATCAATTAAAAATAAATAAAAAACATATGAAATATATTGTATATTTCAAAATTCCTCCCACTTTATTTAAGGAAAAAAATTCCATCCCCTATGAATTTTTCAAAATTATTCTATAAATGGCAAGGAAAAATCTTTGATTCTAGCCCAATCTTTTAATATTATTTATCGAAAGATTTTGTATTTTTCAAATTTAAATATTCATTCCTCTACTATAAATAGAAGATCTCGGAGGTCTTCTTTTTCATCTTACTCAGTTTCAAAGTAACTCATCTCAAAGAAAGAAATCCCTCTAAAAGCTCTGATTTTTTTCCTATAGTCAGTCCTCTAACAAAGTTCTAAGCTCTCTTCTCGAAAAGGGTTACCACAAAGCACTAAGTAGTAGAAAATAAGCCATAGCCTGCAAGAGCAAAGAGATCAATCAAGTCGTCTAGAGAATAGATTGACCTACTCAACATAAAGACTAGCTAGATTAGATCGAAGTTGCAAGTCAATGTAAGTATGGTTAAGCAACAACATGTCATTCACCCAGGGTTAAACATTTACATTAGTTGGATTAACCTAAATAATTAAAAATTTTAATTATTTGTGATTTTTTTTTTATCCACATGCTTCTTTCGTGTTAAGTGTATCTTCCTGCCAATTTTTCCAAAAAAAAAATGACATTCATAAGATTTGACATAAAATTGATTTTAAAATAATCTCAAGTTAAAATCATAGAAAACCTAATAGTTTATGTAATTAATGTTATGGTTCAACTAAAAATGTTTAGAGCAAGTGTTATCAAATGATAGGTTAAGTTCTCCTCCTTAGCATGAGACTTTTCTCAACTAGAAAACCTAATACCAGGATAACTCATGTCCCTATGGTTATAGTTATCATATTTTCATCTAGAATTTGGTTAATTCCTTAACCAATATCTCTTCGTAAGTGTCTTCGAATGATAGGTCAAATACTAATTAAAATTACAGTCCTATGCCTTCGAGAAACTCTTTGTGATATTGACCCTAGTGAATACACACCGAGAGGGATTGACTCAAACTACGGACAGGTAGCCCCACTAAGATCTTATGATGCAGTTTTTGATAGAGATCACATGATCCGTTGACATCGGTCCTTCTCCTATTATCTATTTTTGAAATATGGTTCCCTCTTACTCAGATGAATTAGGCTAATCTCGTTCATGTAAGTTCTAATTTTTTACCTATATTGGTTAAATTATTTTTAATGTGAATTGGCAAGTATTTGTACTAAAAACCTAATCACATTATTTCATCCTACACAAAATGATCTATAATTCATGGTTGTTTCAACCCTCCAGGTCGCGTTCTCAATTAAAGCAATTAAGCATACGCGCACGCACATCTTAAGTTTTAGTTTATGGGCTCTGATACTAAATGTCACGATCGAACTCTTTGACTCGTGTGGTGCCACGATCTCAAGTTCATCATGGCTAGCCTTAGAGGGGAACTCAAGCCCCAAGCTCAGATTGCCCATGCTTTGTGGCTTGTCGTGTCACTAAGCAAGGACATTTGGTATCAAAGCCTACCTTTCTGCATGCAGTCGCTAAAGATAGAATGACTTGATGGTTGAGTTGAAGATTGTGCCTCTGTGTCAAGAGTGCCATTGTGGTAGGACAACTGCGTGTCAATATAAAGCTGGGAGAAGTCGACTTAGTAGTTGTGAATGTCTTGAGCAAACATGTCGTGAGGGAGTCGTACCAATCTAAAGAAGGCTAGGTTCGTTTGCCAATGTCTTCCGCCTCTTTACACTCGAGCCTCACATTTTTATGGCCTCATGCTTTGAGGCAGTCAATGAGCTTATCACCTTGCATCGCACCTTGCTCTTTGTGAACACTAATCTTTCTAAAAGTGAGATTCTGGGTGTTAATATTAATTACTCTTATTGGGAATGGATGATTGATACTTTTGGCTGTAAACGAGGTTCTTGGCCAAATTCTTATCTTGGTTTGCCTTTGGTATGTTGGTAGTGGTTGCCCTTTGTAAACACTAATCTTTCTAAAAAGGCATCTTTGAATGCAGATGTTTAGATTTATAGTTTCTTAATTTGCAACCTTATACTTTGACACAATTTAACTTAGTTAGAATTGATTGAATGGTCCTTCTTATATGTCATTTTAGATGGATTTCCTTTTTTAGAGAACCTGATTCATGGCATTGACCTTTAGATCTTACGGGTATATTTTTTGTTAGCTCTTTGACAAAAAGTTTGATGGGTGTTGCTGATTGCTCACACAAGAATTTTTATTCAACCATTTGGCAAGATCCCTACTCAAAGAAGGTTAAGATTTTTATGTGGGAGCTGAGTTTATGGTCGGTTGGTTTTCAAGTATATGTCGATCCATGTCGATTTGAAAAAATATTTAATCGAAAGATTTTGATCACTTTGATTGTTTGAGTCGGTCGATTCGGTCGATCGTTTAATAATATTTTCTAATATAATATTAATATTTTTCATATAATTAATTACATTTCTTATCAATTATCATAAAATTAACTTAATTTAATATGCGTTTCTAATAATTACTTGATTTTTCTTCTTTTTTTTAAGTCAGTTCTCAAAATTTTAATAAAAAATTGTAAGATGAATTTATTTTTTAGTAAAAAGAGAAAAAAAGAGTTAACGACTTAACTGAATGATTAAATAGACTTAACTGACCAAATTAACCAACTGTTCAATTGGATTTTATTTCCATATATACAGATATGGTCGATACCGTGTCAATTTTTACCAAAAATCGACACTAACTAATAGATGAACACCCCTACTTATGTTTGGCATTTACGGAGCTATTTTATTTTTTGACATATAAATTTGGTTGGTTTACAACTTTTCCTATTAATATCACAAAATTTTTACACCCTTTTTTGTTAGGCACCCCATTTAGTGGAATAAAAAACTTGTTTTGGTTAGCTTGCAAGGCATCGTGAGGAGAGGATAATAAAAAATAAAACATTCATTAATTTAGATTAATACAATTAATCTACCTGCATTATTTATAGGTGATTGACACGTTAAATAAAGACTCACCTTGTTTGACGCCTTTAGTAAGTTCTGGTGGGTCTTTATGTTGAGAAGAATCTCGATAAGATTCTCTTGATCTTCTTTATTAGTTTCATCCAATCTTCTAGGTTATGACTTCTTTGCAACACTAAGGGAGCTTAAAACTTAAACTTAGGAGGAAAAGTAGAGCTCAACTTCATAGGAGTCGCTCTGTTTGAGAATTGAGTTGCTCTGAAATGGGAGGAATGCACATGAAAATCTCTTAGGTCTCTTATTTATAAAACAAGAACGAATATTTTAAATTAAGAAAGTACAATAACTTTGAATATCCAATATTTGAAATAGGAATTCGGAAATTTCATCTCTCGCCTAAGGGTGGGATGAAATTTTCATCATCAAATTAGTAGAGGGCATTTTCGAGTTCCTTAATATATCTCCTATATTGTTTTTTTTTTAATTTTCAATTGCTATTTATCCAATAAATTTCAATTTCATAATATATCAAATATATTATTTCATAAATAAATTTCATAAACTAATATATTCAATATATTAATTATCTACATCAATAATTATTAATCCAATTATTATGACCAAAAAATTAATTAATATTCTTCATTTAATAATTATTTAATAATTATTAAACATAATATATTCAACATATTAATAATTCTCAACTTAATAATGATCAAATTAATATGTTCAATATATTAAAAGTCGGAGTTTTCTCAATAATTGTAAGTAACTCTCTGTAATCGACTTCTGTACGGGCAGGTACAACAGGACAAAACATTGTTTTCTTCTACTGAAACTGCACCCTAAACTGGGCGACTCTTCTGTTTGGTAATAACTGTTGGCTCACTGGCATCTCTCAGAACATACAATTCAGCATCGGATGGATTGGCAACACTGAGTGGAGTGATAAGCTTGGGTATTAGAAAACTTGAAAAGAAAAGACACAATGGGGTTATCTTATAATGAAAATATAGAGTACAAAAAGGAATTGGCAAAGCAAAGACACACATTAAAAAATGTAGGCATTATTACCAAAGCCTCCGAGAAAATATGCAATCCTCCAACATTACCAGACCCCATCTATATGGCCAAAGTGAAACATAAAAACCTAAGACTAAGAATAAAGGGATAAGAATATAAGCTCTTAAGCTGGTAAGAGAGTTGTTACCATATTTATGCCAGCAGATGAGCATTATGATACATCTCCTTGCAATATAGAACCTAAACTTTCTCTCTTTCATCATCTCCATACATCCATACTTGTGTGGTTCTAAGCTTTCCATCTTTTCTCTGCCATTCCCTTTCTTGGATTGGCACTGCCCCATTTACCACATCTGCATACCCGGCCTTTGTTGTCGTTTCTTCCTTCTTCAAGTGCAGCTTCGTCTTCGTCTCACTTCTTTCTTGTACTAATTTATTTGGATATTGTTTCTTCTAGCGCCGTTTTTCCTTCCCTCTTTTTCTTCTACCATTAGTTTCTCCTTCTCCGTATTCTCTTATGATATTATTCCTTGATTCCCCCTCTTGATGTTTTATGTTCTTCAAAAAATGTGGTCCTCCATAACTGAAAGTCTCAACCGTTCATCCATCCACGTTGTACTCGGCCCATTTGGTTTAGCCGTTGATTATTAAGGGTGATTCCAGTTCTTCTGAATTTCTACAAAACCACTTGGATTATAGCTGGATCTTCTTAACTTTTTTTCTCAAAGCCATTATGCATTGCCAACCATCGATTGGTTTTCCAACTTAATCTTATTTTAAATTTCCAATTTTTTCTTTTTCTTTTTCTTCTAAAAAGTGAACTAACTTAGTACAAAAAAGAACAAAAAGTTGTTTACTTTGTTATTGGATTAAGTTTTAATTTCACTTATTAGAAAAGATTTAATTTGTTTCCCACCAGCTAAGCTTTGACTATTATCTTATCAAAACCACTTTGGATATTGTGACTTCACTAGTAGAAACCGGACTTTTAGTGTCGGACATATGTCAACATCAAATATATTTGGCGTCGGTCAAATAATCAATACTGGTGTCATTAAAGACATTTAGTGACGGGCACATTTGGTGACGGGCAAAAACCGTCACCAAAAGTCTTTGATGTCACGCAAGATGATCGACACCAAAAGCTTTTAATGTCGGTCATGACTGACACCAAAAGCTTTTGGGTCGCTCATTGGTGTCGGTCATATTGCGTGACACTAAAGACTTTTGGTGACGGTTTTTGCCCGTCACCAAATGTGCCTGTCACTAAATGTGTCAGTCACTAAATGTGCCCGATATTAAAAATAACATTTTTATGGGTCACCATGTGGGTCACCATTTTCATTTAAACTTTTGGCTTAATTATAATAGGTCACCATTTGTGATCGACATTAAAAGTATCAAAACTTGTATAAAAAAAAATATGATTTGTCTATTTCAATGCAAATAAGAAACAATGCCTTGAAAATGTCAAACCACAAAAATTCACATATAAACTCATCTTTACAAACATGATATAACTTCAAACTTTAGTTAAATTAATTGAAATTTTGGCAACATAACGGCGTAACTGTAAGATTACCAAAAAAATTATGTTAATCTTGTAAATTTTCAGAAATGATATATATAGAGACTACTAATCAAAATCCATAATATAAGAGACTTTGTCTCGCTAAAAGATTTGCAGAATAGATATATATATATATATATATATATATATATATAGACTAATTTAGTAAACAATTAATACACAATATCCAATATTCAAAATGTTATAACTTGAGTACAATGACTATAACTTGAGTATAATGTTATATATAACAATATTCAAAATGCTACACTATAACTAATTGTTCGGTAATAAAAATTACCTATGAAGTCTGCCCATTCGATTTGTACTTCATCCATATCTTCTTGGTTGTATGGTTTTGTGGTGTTAAACTAAAACATAAAACAATATTTCGAAATTAGTAAACAAAAAGTGTCGCAAAATTTATAAACTAAAATTGTTAATGAAGTAAAACAAAAACTTACCAGTTTATTTACGGGGGTGCGCGTGTTGGATATCATCTTTCGCATGAAAAATTGGACATAATATCCACACACTATGGATCACAATTGATGAGGGCACTAGTGACCAAAATTTTAGGCAATGTTAATAATAAATCCACATGACCAAGAATCGAAGAAATCTAGCTATGATTTATTTAAGTACCTCCACTGATTTTCATATTAATTTTGTGGCTCTGAACTCATTCTTTGATTGCCACATTCGATAAGAACTATAGAACAAAAGTAAAAACATTAGAATAATAAGCTAATTGAAACAAAAAACTACCAAAAACAAAAAAACTTACGTATTCACAATATAAGCTAAACTTTCATTAGGTGCCTTCTGACCAAGTGAGTTCATAATATAAACGGTCTCATCTTCAGGAATTATGACTACTAAAATCCAATTGTGCCTAAAATGACATAGCGAGGAATTAGGACTACACTAAACAGTACCATCTTCATAGATTACACGCTACGAAATTAAAAATTTAAAAATGCATACCCGATATTAAAGAAAAAGAAGACATATTGACGAACATCCGTAATCATGTCAAAACGATCAGCAGATTCTTGATTTGCCCTTCTTGATTTTGTTTTCCCATAATCGATGCAAAACTACTACCGTCCATTAGTAAGTAGTTATCAAGAATTGGTTGATCGTAAGTAGTCAAAATGTAGCTGAAATAGTTTTAGGAAATGTTAGTAATAAACCAATGTAACAAAGTTGTTATAATAATTGAAAAGGATATAGTACTTACGCAATGTAACAAAGAACGAGAATGTAGCCGATCTCTTCCATCTCATAATACTACAAAATGTCTTCTCTGGCAAGGAAGCAATTGTAGTGAAATCCAAACATATTCTCGGTAAGATCAATTGGCAGCATGTCAGTATCACTCAAAATATGTTTAGCATAGTGATAAACCGACTTGATTGTGGTTGGAAGCGCCATGCCTGATTGATGAGATTGTGTATCTGACACAACCTTCTTACCTTTGTTTGGAACGGATGGCTATGACAATAAATTTAATCTATTATTAGTAAACTAATAGTGTGGTACATACGATAAAGAGGAAATTTAAAATTAAATACCTCTTTTGATACGTTGGTTATCTTAACAATCCATGCACGCGATCATGGCACAAAATTGTTGACAGCTTGTCCAAGGTATTGAAGCTCATCGTTTAGAGGAATTGGAAGGGTCAAATCCTCGTTATTTCCAATTATTAAATTCACTAGGACGCGTGCGTTGTAATTTTTTAGCGGAAGACCATGAATCTTAGCAGGTGCCCAGCTCGATTCAAACATTGTGCCAATGGCAACAATGTTGTTAACATTTTCAATGGAAAGTTGACATGTCGTCACACCCTTCAAAGAAACACATAGTTAGAGTAATGAAATGTAAAAAACATATAAGAAATAAAATGAAATTAATAATATGCAACTTACTTCTCCCAAGTCTTCGACAACGGGATGGACAATGCGGGGTTCATCTCTAA
>JBBMEG010022046.1:0-25843 GCA_037832605.1 Cyclanthera cordifolia | reverse complement strand
TCGCCCGTAAGAATCAATCCGACAAAACCAAGTCCTCCGTTGCATTTGGATTCGTCGACGAGGCAAATGCGACAAAACTGGCGACCGACTTTCCTCTCTCGCCGAAGCCAAATACGACGAAGATGGACCCCTTCGACGACAAAAAGTTGCGACGCTGATGGCGTCATTCCTTGTAGTGATGGTTTCAACAATAAAACTTCGTGATTGCAACAAAAAAACCTACTCTTTTTTTTACTGGAATTACGTAAATTATCGGTCATATTATTAAAAAAACATAAATTCTTATTTAGACTAATTATTTTTGTGACCAACTTGTTACTAAAATAGACTAATTACTGTCATATTTAACTCTTATAACATGGTAAACCCTATTTGTGCATTCAAGTACTAGCTTAAATTAGAAAAATTAACTACACTAAAGAGTATTATTAACATGATAAAATAATGTTCTTGATCTTTTAATTAAATTCATGTTTTAGTTTAATGATTTTTTTTTTTTAATCAGTAAAAAGTTATTTTATAGTAATATATAAGATAAATGAATGGTTAATTTAGGTAAAATAAAACCAATTATAGTTTGAACTTAACTCGTATCAACTTTGAAAATTGAGGAAAAGCAAAGTATATTAAGAACAAACAACCAAGGGAACAAAAAGAAAAAAAAAAAAAAAAAAACTTTAACAATTGATAATCAAAAGGTCATATCTTAAGTATTCATGTCTCATGAATTCAATTAAAAAAAATAAGTTGTAGAAAACATGCAGTGTGTTTAACTTTAGATAGAGGTGATTTTTTTTTTTTTTTGATTGGCTAGCTAACAGGGATTAACATCTAATCTTTCTTTTCCCCAGACATCCCTTTTAATTAATGGAAAAGATAAAATATTCTTATGAATGTTTATGTATGTTTTAGCTAGTAAAATGCATATAAAAAAAAAAAAAAGAGAAAATGGAAAGAGAAAAGTCGAATTTAGACGAAAGAGAATACTTTATTTAAGTTTTACCTCATGGCATAGACTAAAAAGGGAAATAAGGTTACATCGTACTGAATAGAAAAGAAGCACAGATACATAATAAGTTTGAACTTAAATCCATTAAATGGATTATTTGTTTATTTCAAGTGGATCAAATAGACACGCATGTCCCAAATATTTGAGGATATATACCAGGCTGAATCCAACACATGCATCCCGACGGACAATATATACCTATAGTGCAAATACCGTAACAATCAGTTGATTGTTGGCCCTTCATCATTTTTCTGATGGCAAGAACATTCTCATACAACTTCTTGTTTGTATTATCAGAAGTCACGAGTTGAATGTTTTCATTTTTGTCGTCAATGGTCGATTCGACCAAAGAGACGGTAACCATCATCACTACCATCATGGCCATCACCATTGCAATCTTCTTCCCCTCCATCTCTTTTCTATTTTCTTTTCTTAGCACTCTTAGCTTTCCTTCTTCTACCCTCCTTAATTTATACAAATTAAAGATGCCCATAATTGTTTTTATTATTAATATTTAATTTAAGAGTCTTGATTTTAACAATAACTGACCACGTGCTTCTCTTGGACCACATTTCAAATTTAAATAAATTATCCTATTATTTTTTTCACGCACCTCGTCTTTGTCTCTTTTATTTATTTATTTATTTTTGAGGAAGCATTATTTTATTATTGTCATTCAAAAAAAAAAGAAAAAAGAATATTATTAAAATTAAAAAATTCAAGTTTTTTAATTTTAAAATATTTAGAGATCAAAGAGAAATTAGATCACAAACGCTAAAAATATATTTTGCCACTGATATTTTATTAAATATATTTTATTATCGATTTTATCAAATTTTGTACTTGAAAGAAGAAAGAAATAAAAATTTTATTAATTTTATTTAATGAAATTTATACATATAACTACTCAAATGTAAATTTATTTGCTTTTACAAAACAATTTTCTTTTTAATTATTGTTCTCATATAATTAATAGAAGGTAGGTTAAGATGATGTTAACATATTTTATTGAATTTTATTCATTAATTTTATTTTCATTTCTAAAATAGTCGTGTGTGTGTATATATATATACAGACATATGTGTGTGTGTATATATATATATATAAGTCTTCAAATTTGGAGTTTCAAGTTATGTGTGTTTAATTTTAAACCTATGATCAAAACTTACGAACTAAAAACATATTTTTTCAAAGGTAAAAAAAATAATGGAACATGAGAAACTCATGTTACACGTGTTCTCACCCAGGGCAACCACCGACGTGTCAATATTTTATTACTCTTTGTTATCACATTTATAATAATTTAACTCCCCATATTACATTTTACGTTAAATTTTGATTTTGGTTTTTTTTTTTCTTTTTGTTGATGAATAGTATTATCATTTTTTTTTTGACGAGAATATTATCAATATTTTTAAATGGTAGTTTAATGGTTGAGAACCATCCGAAAGACAAACAAGTCAACGTCAACCCTTCGAAGGTCGGTCAAATGGAGATCTTGACCCTTAGAAGGTCGTCCAAGTCCACGCCATTACTGACCACCTGGGGGTCGACCACGCCCTTTGCCGACCCCCGAGGGTTTGCCACATCCTTTGCCGACTCCCCGAGGGTCTGCCATTCCTTTCGCCGACTCCCTGGAGGCCGGCCAAGCAAATCTGGCTCTCTTGGGAGTCGGCCAAGGAAGTCCTTGACTCCCCGAGGCCGGCCCTTGCAGCCTTACCCTTCTCGGGTCTGACAACGAGTAGGTCAGTCCGAGCGAGTTGGCCGTGGAGGTCAAGACTCTCCGAAGAGTCGACCTAGTCCAAGTAACGTATGGAGGTGCTGCACCCAGTGACGTCGCCCTTACAAGGAGTAGGTCAGTCCGAGTGGACTGGCCGTGGAGGTCAGGACTCTCCGAAGAGTCAACCGAGTCCAAGTAAATTATATTTTACGTTTGGTGATAGAAGGAATCAAAATCATTAATTTAATCTGCATGCGGAAGGCATTACCAATTTTTTAAGCTTATTGCATGGGATTTCATAATTTTTAGTTTTTATCTTATCTAGATCTTTTTCTTTATAGTATTTGAACTTTAGATCTAGGAAAAAGTAGAAGAGGATAGACATGTAACTATTATTTATTATTTATTATTTATTATTTTTGAAAATATCACAAATTCAAATCTTGAACCAGTGCGAGGTAAACACCTCTCCTTCAACAACACAAAAAAAAATAAATCAAGAGAGAATAAACCTACTAGCTTGTTCCTTTTTGGTCGCTTACTCCAATTAATTAATTTAAATTAATTAATATTTGATGATAACTAATTTGATTTTTTTTTCTACTCATTTTTTTGGAGTTTTTAAGTTTTTATTATGTAGAAATTGAAGAGACGATTTCAATGCTTTTTGAATACTTCAAATCAAAGTTAAAATGAAGAATAATATATGATCATTTGGAGTTTGGAAGAAATATTCTCAAACGTAAAAACGAGATTTTTCTTGTATTATTGTTTCTTCTACCCCAAATCTCTTTTTATCTCATCTTTACTCAATCTCATCTAGTAGTTACATTTTTCCTCAATCCAAAGGCCACAATTTATCATATTTTCATCAAATCTCACCCGTCGATCATTTTGCCTCAAATTCAACAGTCATATTTTATCTTCTCTTCCATAAATCTCTTGTGTCAACTTTTGAATTTTTAGACAGAAAAAAATACATTCTAAATAACCTCTAAAAGTTTGATTACTTTCACATATTATTGAATCTGCGTATTACAAATTTGTGAAGAAGCTGCAAACGCTAAAGCTACAGTCTTGCCTTCTAGAGGTATATTTTAAGAATTGTTTTATTTATTGTTTTGAGATTTGTATTAAGGTGTGGATACACCTTGGGTTGCAAGAAAACTAAATTGGTTTAATCTTTAACAAGTGAAAGAATTTGGATTTTTTTTTTCGCCTAGAAAAAGAGAGTGATAGTGGTTTCATCTCACCATAAGAGTATCACCAATAAAATTTTCAATGAGTCTTGGGGTGGAGTAAGGAACTTCTGAACCTCTAAAAGCTTTGGTGTCTCTCCCTTTCTCTTAACTTTTAGATTTTGCGATTTCGTTATTGCATCTTACATTTTCTTTATTAAGCGTTTTAGTTAACAAAGTTTAGATCAAAAATTTATTTTTTAAGGAACTAAATAGTTAGCAAACCTTATTAACTCGTCTGTAGTTTTACCTTTCGATCCTATACTACTATCAACACCACACTAGACTCCAATCCACAATTAGTTGAATGGGTCGACATAAAGAAAAAAGAGGATTAAGAACACAAATTGGCAGAAAATCCAAAATGAATTTCATGCTCTCTCATTTTTTATGAAGTTGATTCGATCTTAAAACCAAAAGAAAATGGCATTGCTAAGAGTATAATATTCCAATCTTTTTCCATATGAAGTAGGAATTCTATATAAAATTTAGTTAGTTGATAATGTATAGGTTTGTGATGTGGTTTGCTAATAAGTTTATGATCGGAGAGGCCACACACCCGAAGTAAGATTGCGTGTTTGCTCCATGTATTGCGGTTATGTAACACTTTGAATAATTTTTTTCTAAGGAGAAGATGAAATATTCTCTGAATTCCTTCACCAAGTGTGCTTAGTTACAAATTTTTCATTCTCATCATTGAAACATTCGTATATATTCATATATTAAATATAGGTTCTTTAGTTAATGTATTATAATTGAAAATTGTGATATTTGAAATGAAATTATGACTAAAATCAAGTGTTAGGATACACGTTATAATGACAAAATTAAGTTATGTCATTAATGGTTTGACCATGACACTTTCAAAAGTGTCGTTAATACTATTGTGATGATGAAAGTAGAATGTAATTATTTCCTCAAACTATGACAATATAGTGTTATAAAGGAAGATACTATGACTCTAAAATAATGTCATTATCTTGTTTTCAATGACGAAATTTAAGTGTCATAATTTGATCTGTGTTGACATCATTTTAAAGGTCATTAATATTACACTTTCAATGACTATATATATCTGTCATTAATGACGATATCATGACTATAATACATGACACTTCTTCGTTAGTGTCATAGTTGAATCTATCATGACAGACGATACAACGACTTTAATTTTGAGTCATGAAAAGTGTTTATGACTCTAAATTAGAGTCATCGTATAAGGCTTTTGCATTAGTGGAACCATGGTCGTCATTTCAAACATGGACTTCCAAGAATTCAACTGATAAGGCCCAAGAAAGTTAATTTGTCGACTCTTTCTTAGTTGACTTTTGAGAATCTTTGAAAGATAAACTAGTAATCATTTCAACAACTGAAGTACTTGATCTTACCAAAGAAAAAAGGGAAGAGATGACACTAAAAAGTATCCTCTTGAACCTTGGAATGAACCATAAAATAGTCTTGGAGATCCTTTATCCATTAATTCGAAACCAAAATGCACAATGACCAACAAATCTAAGCTAGACAAAAAACGATGAAATTTAAAGCTAGAAATGCAAAGATCATAATTATGGGTAACTATATGAAGAATAAACCTCAACAATGTTAAGTTGAAAACTTGAAAATACCAAAAAAAAAACGAAGCTAATGCAGTCGGAATCAAAACCAGAAGAAAGCCAAACTACTGGACAACTAAAACTGATGGTTCATGAAAACTATCAGTTAAGGTCAGATAATCGAATCAGGTTACAAAACTAGCTTAACTAACATCGAATCGAACCATTCCAGGTGGGGTGGTTTGGTTTTAGGTCTCCTAAACAATATTTACTGCCTTTTGCAATGGTCAGTACATGTCAATATAGTTGCCTTTAACCTTTGGCATGCAGCAGCCCACCAGTTAGTCAAATTAGGCACATCAACTAACAGTTGAACATCTAGCTAGGAAAACTATCTAGGACTGTTTGTTTGGGTGTTTTATAGAGCTATTCAAAACAAATTTTTATAATCACTTTTTAAACACCTCATACAAATTAACTATCATTGGTAACTACTTACTTCGAGGGACCCAGCTCAAAAAGGTGAATTTTTTAAAATTTCGAAAGAAAAAATTTCAATTGTATATTTGGAATCATAGATGCTCTAAATTAAAATTTTGGATTTCAATTCAAATTTTGCTTATAAACACTATGATTTTATTCATTTAGGGGTTGAAATTAAAGACTTGTCAACATGGGGCCTCTTTTATAAATAATTTAGAAATAGGGGTCTTTCAAGGATATTTTCAATTTTTGGAGGCAAATTAACGTGAGATTTATAACATCAATATCTAATAAATAAACAATCTCTAGTTTCCACTCTCGATGTCACGATATCGATTAATATTTCAACTCTTTATGAAAAATCCAATATGAATTCTATTGGGGGATCTGGTGAAATCAAGTTTAAAAATTTGGATGAAGGAAATTCATCAGTTGGTGAAGGTGGAGAGAAATTGGAGCTGGGGCAGAGATCCGATGAGGAAAATAAGATGTTGAAAGCTCTCATTGATTTAGTCAATCAGATATTGATGGAGAATAGTCTTAATTACTCGATGCAATGAGTCTTTTATGCTGGAATGCTCGAGGGTTAGGCAACCCCTGGGTTTGTTGTGCACTTCGTCATGAAGTGCAAAAAACAAGACCAAGTTTAGTTTTTGTTTCTGAATCCAAGTGTGGCCATAAGACTGTTGAAAGTTTAAAGATGTTTTTGAATTTCGATCATTGTTTTTTTGTTCCAATTTCTAGTCTAAGTGTAGGATTGATGTTGTTATGGAATTATGTGTTGAATGTGTCTGTCCTTTCATACTCCTCGGGTCATATTGATGTCTCCATCAAGGACCTCATGGAATGATGGAGATTGGTTTTTATAGCAATCCTATCATTATCAAAAGCAAAGATTCCTAGAATCTTCTCAAGAGATAATGTGATTGTCCGTCGCTTCGATGGATTATTGATGGAGATTTTAATGAGATGCTTGATGTGGAAGATCAAATGGGGGTTCGGGTAGATGTCATTCTAGTATGATGGAGTTCAGAGAGGCTATCAATGAGTGCTCGCTCATTGATCTTGATTTATCTAGGGAATGGTTAACGTGGATCAAGAACAAAAGATCATTGAAGACTACCAGAGTCGACTGGACAGGTATTTCTCAAACTATTTTTTTATTTCTAAAGCTAGCAAAATTAGGATACTTCGGGTGGTGCAATATTTGAGGCGTGCAGTATTGGGGAAGTTTGTGAGAGGGAGGAAGTTGAAATGGAGAAGACTAATAAAAAACGAAATACATTGATTTAGTCAATGGGATATCAGTGGAGGTTGAAATTCAGTCTCGTCAGATGCAATAAGTCTCTTATGCTGAAATGCTTAGGAGTTAAGCAACTTTCAGGTCCGTTGGGCATTTCGTCATGAAGTGCAAAAAGCAAGACCAAGTTTAGTTTTTGTTTCTGAATCCAAGTGCGGCGATAATACAGTTGAAAGTTTAAAGATGTTTTTGAATTTCGATTATTGTTTTTGTGTTCCAAGTTCTGGTCTCAGTGGTGGTTTGATGTTGTTCTGGAATTACGTGTTGAATGTGACTGTCACTTAATACTACTCAGGTCATATTGATGTCTCCATCAAGGACCACATGGAGTTGTGGAGATTTACTAGTTTTTATGGAAATCATGTCACTGCTAAAAGAAGAGATTCTTGGAATCTTCTCGAGAGATTATGTGATAGTTCGTTGCTTGTGTGGATTATTGGTGGCGATTTTAATGAGATCCTTGTTATGAAAATCTCAGCTAGATATCGTTCTAGTATGATGGAGTTAAGAAAGGCTATCAATAAGTGCTTGCTCATTAATCTTGATTCTCTAGACATCGGTTTGCGTGAATCAAGAACAAAAGATTGTTGGAGGCTACTAGAGTTCGGCTGGACAGGCATTTTGCAAACCCTTTTTTTATTTCTAAAGCTAGAAAAATTGTGATTGACCATTTGAATTATCATTCGTCGAATCATTGACCTATTTTGGCTGAGTTTTTATGGATGGTAGATGGGAGTAGGATTGTCTCGAGGAGGAGGTCGATTAGGTTTGAAGATAGCTAGGTGAAGTTTAGGAAGTGTAAAGAGGTGTTAAGGGAGAGTTGTAATTAAAGAAAGATAGGTGATGGTTCTCCCATCCGTAGGTTGTATGAACGGGTGATGGGAAGATTGAAAGAGTTGGCTTCTTGGAATAAAGTTAGACTTAAGGGAAACCTTAAAAATGTCATTAAAAATAAAGAGGTCGAGTTGGCGAATATGGTGGAGAGGGAGAGGAGTAGTAGAACTATACATGTTGTTAGGTTAGAAAGGGAGATTGAGAACTTATTCTAAGAGGAAGAAATTTATTGGAAGCAAAGATCTCGAGATGACTGGTTGAAATAAGGTGATAGAAATACTAAATTATTTCACATGAGAGTCTCGCAACGGAAAAAGCGAAACAAGATTGATAGGCTTAAAGACTTTTTGAAGAGATGGAAGTATGGTGAATAAGAAATGGTGAAATTTCTCGTAAGTATTTTCAAAATATTTTTAAGGCACAAGCGAGAGTTGGTGAAGCTGAAAAAAGGATCTTGAAAAGGGTTGATAGGAAAATCATGAGGATTGACGCTCTAGATCTTGAGAAACCTTTTGAAAGGGGAAGGTTGAAAAAGCTTTTTTCAGCCTTAATCCTTCTAAAGCCTTAGGGGCTGATGGGACTAATGCGTTATTTTTTCAAGAAGTATTGGGATGTTGTGGGGGATAAGATCACTAAAGTATGTTTAGATGTTTTGAATTATCATTGGGAGATCGGGGATATTAATAAAACATTAATTGCGTTGATTCCAAAGGTTCGTGTGAGGAGTAGAATGGACGAGTTTCGTCCTATTAGCTTATGTAACACAAATTTTAAAATTATTTCTAAATCAATGGCTAATAGATTGAAATGTGTTATGGATAAAATTATTTCTCCTAACCAAGCTACGTTTGTTCCTGGTACACTTATTATTGATAATGTGGTGCTTCGTTTAGAGTGTATTCATTCTTTATATAATCGAAAAGTGGGTAAAACGAGGTGGTGGTTCCTTAAACTCGATATGAGAAAAACTTACGACATGACGGAATGAAATTTACTTTTTAGTATGAAGGAGAAGATGGGCTTTAGTCAGAACTAGATTAAAATAGTTAAGAATTGCATTTCTTCTATTAATTACTCTGTTATCATTAATGGTACTTCTTACGACAATATTATTCCCCATAGAGACTTAAGACAAGGTGATATGTTTTCCTTCTATCTATTTATTATTTGTGCGCAAGGCTTATCCTTGCTTCTTAATAAAAGGATAATTTAAATACTTTCAAAAGCTTTAAAATTAATAATTATTGTCCTTCGATTTCTAATCTCTTGTTTGTTAGTTTGTTGTTTTTCAGAGCTACAAAGAATGATGTTTTGAAAATTAGGGATATTTTAGATTGTTATGAAAAAGCATAGGGTCAGTCAATTAATTATGCTAAATCTTTTGTGCTCCTCAGTAGAAGTGTTCAGGCAAATGATAGGAGGACCATGAGTCAGATTTTGGGGGTTCAAGTAGATGATAATTTGGAGGTGCATCTTGGGATGCCCTCTCAGAATTACAAGAATAAAAAAGCCATGTTTCAATCTATTAGAGGAGGATTGGAAATTGTCTCTAAAATTGGAAAGGTCATTTACTTTCTAAAGGGGAAAGGAGGTATTGATTAAAGTGGTGGGGCAAGCCACCTTTACCTATACTATGAGATGTTTTAGATGATCCAGATTCTTTAACGAGGATCCGAAAAATTTATGTGCCAATTTCTGGTAAGGTAAGGAGAGCAATAAACACAAAATGCATTGGTTATGGTGGAAGAAGATGAGTTTGGCTAAGGGTATGGGTGGCCTTGGTTTCAGGAACCTAAATCTATTTATCCATGTTCTTTTGGCGAAACATAGTTAAAGGATCCTAAAAAATCCTGATAGTTTGTTTAGTCAAGTGCTTATGGAGAAGTATTTTAATAATGGTGATTTTATGAAAGCTTCCCTTAGGAGTAACCCCTCGTTGGCTTGGCGTAGTATTATGTGGGGGCATGATCTTTTTGAAAAAGGTTACAGATGGAGAGTGAGAAAAGGGAATAGGATTTCTATCAGGGGGAACCCTTGGATCCGTAGATAGGGTAATCCTTATGTTATTGGTGTGGCTGCAATTAGGGCAAAAGAATGGTTTTCGAGCTCATTAGAGATAAACATAGGTGGAATGAAGCCATTATCAATTTTATTTTTAACTCTGATGATGCTTTTGTGATTATTAATACCCCTTTGAGAGGGTCGGAGATTGAAGATGTGATTTTATGGAATCACTCTCTAATGAGGTTTTTTCGGTTAAAAGTGCCTACCATTTTGCCATTGGGCGGATGAATTGTCAAAATCCTTCTTCCTCATATGTTAGCAGAACGTTATGGAAGAAGTTCTGGAGTGTGAATATTTTCCCGAAGGTAAAATTGGGGCTTGAAGTCTTATTGTTAATGCAATTTTTACTACAAGTAATATTTATATTAAAGGTGTTGATATCAATGTTTTTTGCCCTATATGTAGAAAATATAGGGAGACTAATTTACATATCTTTAAAGATTGCAAATTTACCATTAATGCACGGAGACATGTTTTTCCTCGGTTTTCTATCTTTGGCAGGTTTTTCAGGTCGACAAATTTTTTCGAGTGGAATTTCTAGATGGTTTATTATCTCTTATTGGGAAAGTGGAGCGTGAAAAGGCTTTGGTTGTGATGTGGAGCTTATGGAATTTCAAGTATCTAATTATTAATAATAAACCGTCTTTGGAAATCCATAAGCTTCTCACTTTGATTGACAAGAATACTAATTTATATTGATGGAAGCTTAATGCTAGTGCAGATCTCTCCATTTTTTCTAGGGAAGGTGGTATTGCTTGGATTATTTGTGACTGACGTGGAATCTCTTTGATGGTTGGTTGGAGATCGAGGCTCAAAGATCTTTATGTTAAGTTTTTGGAGGGGATGATGATTCCTGATGGTCTTAAAGCTTTGATTGAGTACTCAAGGAGCCAGTGGATTACCCCGATCCTAGATAATTAGACTCTTTGTCAGTTATCCATGATATTCGTGATGATTCTCCTGATTTTTCTGAGTTTAGCTATATTATTAATGATATTAGAAGGTTGCTTCAGATTTATCTATTTTTAGGTTCACTCAGAGTAGTCAAAATTGTAATAGGATGGTTGATTGCTTAGCGAAGCATGTTGCTGGATCCGCTTTGTTATGTGCTTTTGGCTCTTCTTTTGTGGAGGAGTTAAGTTTTCGGATCTAAAAATTTTATTTCCATTCAAATTTATTAAGAAGTGATTTGATTAGACTAAAAGTAATAGCAAACAACAAAATTACTTTTTTAATCTAAACGATAACATTTTGGAATGTTTGGATTGAAATTTTAAGAGTATTTAGAATTAGTATTTAGAATGAGAATTTATTTTGAGTATTTAGATGGTAATGATTGTAGTCAAAAAATTTGTTTGGATATAGTTTTTAAGAGTATTTAGAATGATGATTTATTTTGAATAGGTTAAAATACCATTTTGATCCATTGATTTTGATTTTGATTTTATTTTGGTCCATAGACTTTAAATATTCAATTTTGGTCTCTCGACTTTGCAGTTTATCCAAATTTGATCCTTAGACCATAAAATGTTTAAATTTGGTCCCTAAACTATTTTAAAAAGTTCAAAAATAGTCCCTAATTATTTAATTTGTGTTAATGAATTTTTTTCACTCACTCCTTAATTTTCTCTCTATTCTTTATCTTCTCAAAATGTTTCTCTTTTTGACTCACCTCACTTCTCCTCTCCTTTGCTTTTTCATTCATGAACAAATCTGCATCAATCCAGTAAACAAATCTGTAAATTGAAGGCTTACATTGACTAATTCCCAAATCTGTAAATTCAGTAAACAAACTAAGTTCGTGTTCATTAGTTTCTTAGAGGATATTTAGATTTCAATGGATTTTTCATTTAAGTTGTTCTTGAGACTGTTATGTTAGTTCAAAAGAAAAGAGGAGGAGAAGAATGGTGAGTTGAAGAGGGAGAAATTTTGTGCAAAGATAAAAAGATCAATGAGAGAGAACTAAGGAGTGAGAAAAAAGAATCGTCAACACAAATTTAATATTATGGACTACTTTTGAACCTTTTAAATAGTTGAGAGACCAAAATTAAACATTTGAAAGTCTAAGATCAAAACGGACCAAATATCAATGTTCAAGGACCAAAATGAGTATTTAAAAGTAATGATTAGTAATGATTGCAGTGAAAAGTTTGTTTGGATGTTGTTTTTTAAAATATTTATAATTAGTATTCATAATGAAAAATTATTTTTAGTATTTAGAAGTAATGATTACAGTTAAAAGCTCGTTTGAATGCAATTGTTTTTAAGAATATTTAGTAAATACTATTTCTAAATACTCAATCTAAATATGTTTGAAATTAAGTTACCAAAAGCGAGCATAGTGTCTCAGTCACAACTCCAGAGGCAGTGAAATGGTGACTGCGCGGCATTTTGCTCTAACCTAGCGAGCAAATAAGCCGAACTAAAACGCAAAGTGGGTGGCACAACTTGGTGCAACATCTATCACGGGCCTCGGGAAAAGGTTTACGAAAAAAAGAGAGAAAGTTTTTTGGAAATATGTTTTATCTTTGAAAGGCTATATGGAAATACAATTATAAGAACCACTTCAACTATATTGCATTCTACATATAACTTGGTAGGAAGAAAACTTCAAGAAGTCATACAGCCATATAGTACATTTTGACACATAATAGATGTGACACCCTTGCATATAAAATTGGCGAGGAGTCAACACTTAGATTAAAATGAAGGAAACTATTATAACATGCAATAATGACAAAATAACATAAAACAATGATGAAACGAAGTTGAATGGGCATGCGGCCATGTGCAACATGCACTAGACAAGCATAACCGTCACATTCTTCCTCACTTAAATGGTTGACGACCCTATCAATCAACTCTGCCAGAACTCAGCAATTGTACGAGCAACTGGCTTTGCGATCACAGCGGACCTTAGTGCCTCCAGCTTTCTTCCACTTGTCGAAAAACTCTTGTACAAGTTGATTTGTATCAACTACTTCTGTTTCTTCAACTAACACCCTAAATTAATTCTTCAAAGAGATTGGCGAAGATGCTTCATGACTTGTCTACAGGCTCTTGCCTTCTTGTCTTAAAACTGGTCGTTGTACTACTGTCTTCGACTTCATAGGAACAATATTGTTGACTTTTGACTGACTGAAGTGACTTTTGCTTTCGTACTTTGTTGCATCACCTTGATGACTTGGTACTCCACTTTGTTTATACTTCCACTCTCTAATGAGGTTATACTCATATCATCTTTTTTTTTTTTACCAAGGATGGACATTCTTGCCAGACACTTTGTCTCGACTCTCGGTTAGACCCTAGTTATATCGAAGGGCAGAAAAATACCTTATGGTCCTTACGCGAGGGATCACCTTAGTTTCCTCTTACTCGACCTCGGCTACTACAGCTTCGGCCGCCTCAGCTTCAAATCTCTTGTTTGTCTCGAGAGTAATATTAAAATTTGTAGCGATCTCCTGACTAGGAACTCGGGCACTGGATGGAGTCCATCGCATAAGAAGCATGATCTATGACTTTGCTTCGTAATATGTGCGACATTTACCACGAGTTTTTCATTTTAGACGAGGAAGGCATGTCTTCGCCACTTTGACTACTCCTTCGAACTCCTCCCTAACTCCTAGGAGAGGTTGGTCAAAAATCTCAACTGTCTTAGTACGAAGAGGTCACCTCTCTCTTCGCTCTTGAGACTTCTCTTCTGTAGTTCACTGACCAAATCAAATAGTCTCTCTGCGACACCATATGGTTCGTTCAAGCTTTGTACTTTCTGCTTGTAGAGCTTGACCTTTGCTAATGGCTTCAATCCTTTGACAAAGTTAAAGACCTTGTCTTTTTCTGTCATGTCTCGGATATCGAGCATCAACCCCACAAATTGTTTGACATATTCTCTGATTTTTCCAGTGTGCTTCAACACTCGTAACTTGACTCTTGCAAGAACTTTAACATTTTCGGGAAGAATTATGAGGGTAATTCTTGTCTCAACAACTCCTACATATCAATGGTACATCTTCCTTCTTGGATGTCTATTTGATCTCCACCACCATTTGGCATTATCCACAAAATGCATTGTCACTAACGTGACTATCATGTCTTCAAACACGTATTTGTGGCTTTGAAGTATTGTTCCATATTAATTATAAAGTTCTCCAAAGCTTTTGCATCTCGAACCCCACATAGGGTTTTGGTTCAGGCACCTTGACTTTATTTGCTTGAACGACGCCTCTAGCTAAGACTTGATTTCCCACTACTCTCATGGTGAGATTAACTCGAGCGTTCAAATCATCTATTTTTTCCCTAACGACGCCAATGGCAGCTTTCATTTCCTCAAATAGCTCATACCATTTGAGCCATTGCTTTTTGCGCATTGTCAATAGTTTCGACGCACTCCTCTATGCCACGAGACCGTGTGGCTTTATCTTCATGGGTCTCTACCCTCACCATCAACTCTTGGACGGGCATCCCGTCTAGGCGGCTAGCTACCGCATCGACCATGTCAGCCTTGGCAACATTCTCATTTAGGCGAGAATCTAAGGACATGACATCCTCCGACATTCCAACTAGATTGATCATCTATTCTTCTAGGTCGAACAACCGATCGACATGAGACCTATCTCACTGATCTATCCCAGGTGAACTCATTGTAACAACAAATGAGCCAAATTAGGCTCTGATACCACTGGTCATAGTCGCACTTCAGAGGTAGCGGAATGACGATTGTGCGACACTTGCTCTAACCCGACGAGCAAGTCAGCTAAACAAAAACGCAAAGCAGGTGGCACAATTTGTGCAACCTCTATCACGAGCCTCGTGAAAATGTTTTCAAAAAAAGGAGAAAGAAGGTTTGGAAATAAGTTTTGTCTTTGAAAGGCAGGATCACTTCAAGTATATATTGCATTCAACATATAACTTGGTAGGAAGGAAGTTTCAAGGAATCATACCCCCCATAATACATTTTGACACATAATTGATATGACACCCTTGCATATGAAAATGGCGAAGAGTCAACACTTAGAATAAAATGAAAGAAACTATCATAACATGCAATAATGTCAAAATAACATAAAAGCATGATATGAAACGGGGTTGAACGGACATGCGCGACCATGTGCAACACGCACTGGACAAGCATGAGCGTCACATATAAACTCAGCTGCACTAGTGATGCATTAACATTCACTCGATTAGTGATTCGAGTTCTTGAGGTGCCCTCTATGTAGGATTTGTTGTCCCCGGCCCCAACTTACAAAAAAAAAAAAAAAAAAAAAAAAAAAAAAAAAAAAAAAGAAGAAGAAGAAGAAGTTACCCAACCAACGGTTACCATCTCCTCACCTAAAAAGCTTTCTAACAATTAAAATTATTTTATTTTCACTAATCAAATCAAATAATTCAAATAATTAATTTTCACTAATTATAATAAGTATTTCGTACAAATTTTTATCACTGTATTTGTGTTTAAAAAACTCACATCGCAAAAATTTTAATCAACTAATGAAATACATACACAAACGATTAATAACAAAAACTCAATGGATACTAAATCGTAAATTTCATAAACTAGTCGAAACTAGACTAAAATTTCATAAATTAAAAGCTACCATTTTGAAATTCAAAACAATAAATGTAAAATTTTAAAATTCAGTAAATAAATAAAAACTATAATAAAAAAACGTAGGTACCAAAATGATATATTTTCCTTCATTTAATATAAATAAAAGGTTAAATAGGCACTTTTGGTGAACCACTTTAGAGTTTAAAATAAATTATATTTTTTACGTTTGGTCATAGAAGCAATCAAAATCATTAATTTAATCTGCATGGCGAAGGCATTACCAGTTTTTTAAGCTTATTGCATGGGGCTTTCATAATTTTTAGTTTTTATCTGATCTAGATTTTTTTTTTTTTTTTTTTTTTATATGTATATTATCGTTCTCACAATTTTTCACTCTTATAGTATTTGAAATTTAAATCTGAAGTTAGGTAAAAGTTGAAGAGGATAAACCTGCAGTTTATTTATTTATTTATTTGAAAATATCACAAATTCATATCATTTATTGATTGTGAATCACATTTCACTTTCATCAAAGGTTAAATTGTATTTAACTTGGAATAAATTTTGGTTAAGATTTTCTTAATAATTGAAAGTGTGTTTTTGTAGAGTATTAATTATATAAGCTTATTTAGGGTTTCTTACTCTTTGAGAGAGAATTAGATGTCCTCCATTGTGTAGTTTCACTTTGATATTGATAAATCATAGTAGTTGTAGTCATTTAGCTAAACCATGTTGTTTGTTTTTACTTTTCTCTCTCACTATTTATGTACCATTGTGTAAATGGGAAATTATAAGATTTTTACCCTAAATTATTAGTTAAATAATAATGGACAATTATACCCTTATAACAAGTCAATATTTTTTTATTTATTGATTAAAATTAGATTCACTCGTAACACCCTAAAAAAATTTACAATAGTATCTAAATTAATGAAAGAATCAAAAGACAATAGAATCCCACCCCATCAAAATCTTTGGCTTTAATTCAATTTTTTAGGAAATTCATTATAAAATGTGTAAGATTCTTAAAAAAAAAAAAAAGACAACAAACTTATAAGCATATACCGCCATAAACATATCTTGTACATTCCATGACATATTAAATGTACATACATTTACTGCCATGTACATATCTTGACATATTAGACGTACATATCTTTAATGACCGTGTACATATCATATTGATGATGTAATAGAAGACTTCAATTGTTCTATTATGGGCTCCATATATCGTATATGAAAAGAGTATTTCAACTACTTTTGAGAGTCGTAAACTAAATTTAGATAATCGTAGATATCCATGTGTATCTCTGTATATATTGGTATGAAATCAACAACGTAGTTGTTGATGTACGTGCCATAAAATTACATAAATATTAAATTTTGGTTTTGAAAACCGAAAGAAAAAAGAAAAAGGAAAATGAGAGACAATCTGTATATACTTGTATGATCTCAACCACGTCCCAACATTCATTGAATGCGATTATATTATAACTTTGAAAAGAACACCAAATTAATTTTTAAAAAATTTAGCTACAAGCCAAAAAAATATTTTAAAAAGTAATCATTTTCTACTAATACTCTAAACATTTTTGTAGTGATGAACCATAGTCATTTCAAGCATGGGCTTCCAAGAGTCCAATAGATAAGGCCTGAGAGACTTTGTCAACTTTCTTTTAGCTGACTTTTGAGAATCTTTGAAAGATAAATCGGTAATCACTTCAACAACTGAGCTACATGGTCCTACCAAAGATAAAAAAGAGAAAGAGATATCACTCAACAGTAACCTCTTGTACCCTAGAATGAACCATAAAATATTATAGTTCGAAGATCCTTCATCCATTAATTTGAAACAAAAATGCAAAACGTTCTACAAATCTAAGCTAGACAAAAAAAATGATGAAATTTAAATCTAGAAACGAAAAAATCATAACTAGGGGTAATTAAATGAAGACAAAGCCTCAATGATTGTAAGCTGAAAATACTAGGAGAAACAAAGCTAATGGAGTCAAAATAAAAACTAGAAGAAAGCCAAACCGGTGATCAACTCTGTTCATGAAAACGATCGATTAGGTCATAAATCTAACTGGGTTTAACAAACTAGCTTGACTGACATCGAATCAAACCAGTTCAGATGAGGTTGTTTGGTTTAGATTTCCTTAAACAATATTTACTACCCTTTGCAATGGCCAGTACATGCCAATGGGAAGTATCCAAGTTTTACTTTTATATTTTATATATATATACATATATATATATACATATATATATATATATATATAGTATAAGGTAAATTATAAATTTGCATGATAAACCGTTAATCGATTTTGATTATGTATATCGAAATATTGCATGATGGTAATGTTATACGATTATGATTCTGTATATCGAAATATTGGATGATGGTAATGTTATATATTGATAGCATTTTAAGGATATATGGTATGAGTTCACTATTGGTATGCAAATGTGATGTCGTGTATAAGTTTATTGATGATTTGGATGTGCATGTAGGTCTGATTGCTCAGACATGATTTTTTCGCTAGGATTTTGTTACATGGGATCATTGGATCTACTTGCTTACATGTCATGTCAAGTAATGACCAAAAATGGTGTTTCAGCCACACATGATCGAAATTTTCCTAGGGTTTTGAGTTAACCAAGATACTGATGAATAAGTAATGGTTTGTGCATGCATAGACAAGAATGCCCAAATTTAAAATAGAAAGTGATGGTTTTGCCTGCATTGATAGAAGTGTCGAGACTTGCAATAGAAAGAGATGGTGGGTCCTCGATTAATAAATGTATTTCAATTTGCTCAGCACTTGTGGGTACTTGAGGACATCTTTGTTGACCCACTTGCTAGAGAAACATGGAATCGCCTCAGCGACTTTAGATGTTATTCCCTTGTTTCAAGAAGCTTTACCTTACTTGAGAGAGTCTAAGTAATAATTACTTCAATCTCAATACATCAATCAACGTGGCCACTCCTCGAGTACTATTATATTGTATGAGACACGGGGTGCGGGTATGTGATGGCTGAGTTGTTAATTTTCTCTCTTGTTTGTTACTATTTGAGGCTTATAGTTATACTACATATGAGCTATTTACATTGATGTTTGTATGTCGATTGAGGATTTCTTACTAAGTTTCATGACTCGTTTTTTTTTTAAGTTTGTTATGGATTCCACCCACAGTTGTAGGTTTATATCAGGATGGTTGATCAAGACGACAAAGGAAAACCAAGTGGAGGACTTAGATGTTTGAAACATGTTTGAATCTGTCGTGTCATTTATTTATAATTTTTGTTGTATACTACTACAATCAGGAGAATAGATGTCGCGCGTTGACTGATCTATTATAAAAGATGTCAAGCACGTGCCCGACATCTATACAAATGACATCTATTATAAAAGATGTTGGTCACAATAGATGTCGGTCAGCTCAACATCTTTAGTGCGTGACATCTTATGTGCGCGACGTCTTTTGTGTCTGACATCTTTTGTGCCCGAAATCTTTTGTGCTGGACATCTTTTGTGCCCAACATCTTTTGTGCATGACATCTTTTGTCCATAACATCTTTTGAGCACGACAACTTTTGTGCACGACATCTTTTGTGCCCAACATGAAACAAATAATTAATTTTTTTGCAAAATGGTATGTCCCGTCATAAAATATTTTCAATGACGTCCCATTATTATTTTATGGCTGACATCTAAAACTAAATTAATTTAAAAAAAAAAAAAAGTTCTCAGATTTGCCATTGTCAAATCCTTCCAACCTTAAATTCTCATTTTTCACTTCTAAATATGCATAGAAACCTCCTTTTAACTCTCATTTCAATCTGTAAATCAACCATTTAACTCCATTAACATCTAAATATATATATATATATGTAATACAAACTTAACAAACCTCAATTTTTAACCCACATGGAAACCTTTAAAATAGTGTTAATATATATGTAAATTATTAAATAATATCATATAAACTAATTAAAAACTAATACTTTTCACTCTAAATTCGGCAGCATAACGACAAAATATTGCAATTCCAAAAACATGTTAACCTGTACACATCAAGTCTAATATGTATTTTAAGCAAAATCAGATAAATTCTTACCAATGGCACTGTCACAATGGGACATCGTCTCTCCAAAAGCTATTGTAATGTATAAGTTATCTTTATGCATAATCAATTTAAATAAGCAGTTAACTACAATATCTACAATAATTAAGCTGGCATAATAGGTAGATTACCTATGTACCTTACCCATTATATTCTTACAATGTCAATTTCTTCTTGAGTGTAGTTATTTGTTGTTGAACTACAAATATTGTAATTAGGAATATGAAGTTAATATAATATAAAATATTTAAAAATTTAGACGACATTTTGAAATATATATATATATATATATATATATATATATATATATAGATAGAAAACATACCAGTCTCTTGATGTGTGTGTTGGTGTTGGTGATAATCTCTCGTATATACAACTGAACATAAAATTCGAACTCTACTGACCCCAATCAACGAGGGCACTATAAGTATACTTATGATATTTACTCCAACAAATTCTAAACTTAATAAACAAATGTACATTAACCAACAATACGATCCGATTTTTACCTTCTGACATTTCCATATTAGTTGACTTCGCTCGAGCAAATGTTTTATTCTCCACATTCGATAGGAACTAACAAAGTTTACGTGTTTTTATAGTAGGATTATAAAACTTAGTAAAGAACTTATAACTTTTCATATTGAAACTTACGTGTTTACGAGTTTATGCAAATCTTTATCTATCTCCTTAGGATATAAAGAATTTAGAACATACACGTTTTTTATGACAGAAGTATGACGATCAAAATCTAGTGTCGCCTGCGATAATTAAACAAACATTTTTATCAACCACGTATGTAAATTTAAAAAAAAATGTATATTGAAAAAACTAAACTTGATAAATCATACCCGGTATTGTAGGGAAAAAGTATTCTCTGATTCATGTTAGCAAGCATGCTTATCCTATTTGTTAAATTCAAACAACTTTCTTCATTTATCTTTGAAACACTACATGGAATGACCCCTTCAGAGTCGGAGCATTATGTCACCAAAGGGGTTAAATTTTGTCGCATTTGGCTTCAACGACAAAGAACTTTGCGTCGCCAGTTCCGTCGCATTTGCCTTGTCGACGAAGCAAAATGCGACGAAGACTTTGCTTTCGTCGGATTTGCTTTTCACAAGAGACGGAAGTTTTCTCTGTCAGCGAAGGTCGCTTCTATCGCCTTTGCCTACCACCAGTGACAGAGTATTATTCTGTCGCTGTAGAAGGCAAAATGCTTTCGTCGGATTTGTTATTCAGGGAGACAGAAGTTTTCTATGTCAGCAATTAAGGCAAAAGCGACGAAAGTCGCTTCTATCGCCTTTGCCTACCACCAGCGACAGAGTATTATTCTGTCGCTGTAGATGGAAAATGCAATGGAGGTTTGTCCTCGTCGCATTTGGTAGGCAAAATGCGACGACGCAGCCTTAGTCGCATTTGCTATCTGTTTTAATTATTTTTTTCAATAAGTCTTTTTAAATGGTTTTTTACGGTTGCAAATTCTTGAAAATTAAGTCTTTAATTGGAAATCTTTGAGTCATTTGAACATTCAAATTCTAAAAATAAATTCTAAAACATTAATAACGAAAATGAAATAGTAGAATTCAAACAATTGTGACGAAAGGTAAACCACTACTACAAAAGAGGGAATAGGTGACGGCCAATCCAAACTTTTTTAAAAATATGGATATATGGTGTCGGTCTGGATAATTGGTGTTGGTCAGACCGACACCAAAAGAACCGACACCAAACTGGCCCAACCGCCACTAAATATGACTGACACCTATTAAGAAACCGGTCCAAATTCCTTTTGGTGTTGGTTTGACCGACACCAAAAGAGCCAACCGACACCAAAAATCTTCGGTTATATATTTTTCAAAACTTAAGTTTTCGATCCTCTCCCTAATTTCTTCTGCTTTATTCTTCATTTCAACCTTATTTCTCCCTAATTTTCATCAAAACTCCACTCCATTTTCTAGCTTTTTCTTCTTCTTTTTCCCAAAAAACTCCATTACTTTTTATCTTCTTCTTAGCTTTCTTTTCTCCTTTACCCGTGGCCAAAAATCTCTTTTCAAGCTTTCTTCTTCTTCTTCTTTATTTTCGGGCTCTAGCTTCTCGTTCACCTACTACATTTCAAAGGTACTAAATTTTTTGTTATTTTTTGTTATTTTTGCTATTTTTTAGTTTTTTATAGTTTATTTATTCCATACCTTGAAAGCTATGGAATAAAGGAAGTGTTGGTGTTGGTTTTGTGTGTTTCTTTTCAACATCTTCACTCATTTTGCTTTATTATATGTCTTAATCTCATTTTCTTTCAAATCTACTTTCTACTTTAAAGACTTATATGCTCTCATACCACATTCTATATATATATATATATAGGGTTCTAACCTACATTATGTATACCTTAATCTTTGAATATCTATTTTATTTATTTGTTTGTGGCATTAGTTATATGTTTAAAGTAGTGCCTTAAAGTAGTAGTGCCTTAAAGTAAATAGTGCATTATAAATTTGTGTTTGGATTTTTATCCTTGTGTGTAGGTATTATTTTAGTTAGGATATGGATAAGTTGTGGATGCTTAAGGATCGAATGTCACAAGAATATAGTTTAGGAGTTGAGAGTTTTATAGAAAATGCTTTACGACATTCCAAATGGTCAAATGTTGTTTGTTGTCTATGTTTGAAATGTGTAAATGTCAAGTACCAAAATGTGAATGTAGTAAGAGACCATTTATTTATAAATGGTATCGATCAAAGTTATGACATGGAGAATCTATATCTAGGAAAATAAGCAATATTGAAAGCGACGTTCCAATAGATCAAATTATAGATGAGGATTTGGATGACCAAATACGTATGTTTGAGGCTGCACATGATTATTTTAACAACAAATCGCCAATATTTGAGCAATCATTAGAGGATGTCAAGAAACCATTATACCCAAAGTTTGAAAGCAAAGTTTGGATGGAGCGATAAGAGTTTCATAGAGTTGTTAGAACTATCGAGCGTTCTACTGCCTTGTCCTAATGAAACTATGATATCTACCTATTATGCCAAGAAGATTTTAAGTACATTAGGAATAAATTATGAAAAGATTCATGCCTGGATCAATGACTGTTGTTCGTATCTAAAAGAACTCGCTAATGTCAAATTGTGTTATATATGTGGAACATCAAGATGGAAAGTTTGGAAGAATGTGGAAGTAAGGGTAAAAATATCCCAGTCAAAGTCATGTGGTATTTCTCTCCCATTCCAAGATTTGAACGAATGTTTCGAAGTAAAGAAACTTCAAAATTATTGACCTGACATGCTACCGACCGGCACGTCGATGAGAATATGAGACATCCAGCCGATACACTCTCATCGAAATAAATAGACGTAAGACGACCCGAATTTAGTTTGAATCAAGGAATCTTCGTCTAGCCTTATCAACATATGGTACACACGGAGACCAAAGTACTAAATATAGTTGCTGGCCAGTGATGTTGGTTACTTACAATCTACCCTCATGGTTGTGCATGAAGCGTAAATACTTAATGTTAAATGCATTGATTTCTAGACCTAAACAACCAGAAAATGACATAGATGTCTATTTAGCACCATTAGTCGACGATTTGAGAATGCTATGGAATAGAGGTATTGAATGTTTTGATGCACACCGTCAACAACATTTCACCTTGAAGGCTATTTTGTTGTGGACCATTAATGATTTCCATGCATAAGGTAATTTGTGTAGGTGTACTGTAAAAGTGTATCATGCATGTCCGATATGTGGAGTGAAAACGACATCTACTTATTTACCTAAGGAAAAAAAGATGGCATACCTTGGACATCGGAGATATCTACCTATTGGGCACCCATATAGATGACAAAAGAAAGCGTTTAATGGGGAACAAAAATTTGGAGTAACTCCTGAACCGTTAAGCGACGAAGAGATTTTTGCAGAACTAAATACTATTCAATTTACTCATGGTAAAGGACATCGAGAAGAATGTTTGTTCTAATATTATTGGAACCCTGCTTTATATTCCTAGAAAACAAAAGATGGGTTAAAAGCACGTCAAGACCTAGTTGAATTAAATATCAGATCGGAGTTAGCCCAAAAAATGGGAGAGAAAAGAATATTCTTGCTTCCAGCATGCTACACACTAACAAGAAATGAAAAATTAAGCGTGTATAAAACATTATCTGAAATTAAAGTACCAAAAGGATATTCATCCAACATAAGTAAAACAGTGTCGATTGGTGATTTGAAACTTTACGGGTTAAAATCGCACGACCATCATGTTTTGATGCAACAACGTAACTACTACGTGTAGCAATTCATGGTATTTTTCCTAAACATGTTCGATACGCTATCATTCGTCTATACTTTTTTTTTAATGCGATATGTTCTAAGTCGATAGATTCAACTAAGTTGAAAGGATTGCAAGATGATGTAGTTGTCACTTTATGTCTTTTGAAGAAGTTTTTTTCACCATCATTTTTCACAATAATTGTTCACCTGTGGTTCATCTTGTGGACCAGTTTATTTGAGGTGGATGTATCCTTTTGAAAGATCTATGAAGATTTCGAAAGGTTATGTTCATAATAGAAATCGACCGGAGGGATGCATTGGAGAAAATTATATAGTATAAGAGTCGATAGAGTCTTACTTTGAATTCTTACAATGAGTTGAATCTGTTGGATTGCGATCATCAAATAATACAGATGCAAATAAGATTGATCGGCCATTATCTACTGCCAATTATAAAACATCAACTAAGAATATGATTGATCAAGCTCATTTGTATGTACTACATAACTTAGACGTTGTGCTTCCATTTGTAGATCAACACATGATGTTGTCTAAATTGAATCCTAATATGTCTAAAAATAAAAAATAGCTTCAAGACGAACATAATCAAAAATTAAGTACTTGGTTGCGTGATCGTGTTGGACTCGCTTTAGGGGTTCAGAACAATTCTATATCGTCTACGTTAAGGTGAGTATCACATGGACCTCGTTCAAAAGTGACCACTTATAATAGTTATATGGTCAATGGTATTCATTATCATACAAAAAACGAGATGATCTTAGAAGTGTGCAGAATAGTGGAGTTATGATAACGGCATAAACTTTGCAAGTCTCTAGTTCGAAGGACAAAAATCCTCTTATGCCAGAAATGACATTTTATGGCGTACTTCAAGAAATTTAAGAGCTTGATTATCATAATTTTACAGTTGTTTTATTCAAATGTGATTGGGCGAAAAATAATTATAGAATTAAAGTAGACGACGTTGGATTTACAATTGTAAACCTTAATCACATTGGACTCCTTCATTTTAGCGACTCAAGCGCATCAAGTCTTCTATATATAAAAGATCCACTTGATTCTCGTCGATCGGTGGTTTTTATATCTCCAAAAAGAATGATTGAAGATCATGTTCATGATGAAGTTGATACCGGCCAAGATTTTGGGTACGGGGTCATCGAAATATTGCCTAATATTATTGATGATGACTCGTTCACCTATACTAGAAATGATTGTGAGGGTACATGGATGACTCATTCACTTATATATCAATCATTCTGAAGATAATTTAACTAATTATCTATTTTATTAACATATTTTATCTCTGTTGTGCATATTGACATCATGTCTAGCTCGGAGAGCGATCGTGCTGATGGTATACCCGTGAACACAGCTGCTCGAAACAGGTTCACTAGAGGCGTGACAGTCTTGCGTGAGCTCGCTAAGAAAAGAACAACAGTAGTTCAATATAACTCAATGGGTTAAGAAATCAGAGATACTGCAAAGAAACTGCATAGTTATATTGGTGTATATGTCATATCACATATACCTCTCACCTACGATACTTGGACAACTGTCTCCGATCAATTAAAAGAGAATGTCTGTAGTGGTAAATACTTACTTAACTAAATATTATCATGTATTACATACTATAACTAACCCGATTTTATTCTATTTTAAGTAGA
>JBBMEG010022035.1:0-25849 GCA_037832605.1 Cyclanthera cordifolia | reverse complement strand
TGACCGACACCAAATATCCGTGTTTTTGAAATTTTTTTTGTTTGACCGACACCTATTCCCTTATTTGTAGTAGTGGAGTGCCGCCCACGATGAACGAAGCGACGGGCACAGAAGGAAGAGATGAAGCTATCAATAAGGATTGCTTGGTGAATAAGCTCCATAAACGAGTTGCACGGGACTGACTGGTGACGAGCGACTTGTCGACAACAAATCTGAACGCAGGTTGACGGGTCCTGCGTCACACAATTGCTAGCAGCGACGCTCCACGTACGCGATGAAATAGGATGAACGATGGCGCTTCTCGCCGGTGTGGCCTTGCTTGCTCGAACGAAGAGGGAGAGGAAGAAGGAGACATAGCAGGTCGAGAGAGACGAGAGAGAGAGAGGTCCCGCGCGCGAGAGAGAAGAGAGATCGCGTGAGGGAGATCGTGAGAGGGGGAAGCCAGGGGCCGGAGCTGCTCGCGAACTGGAATCGGAGAAGAAGAGGAAAACGAGGGGAGAGAGATTGAAGGAAAAAGGGAAAAACTAGGGCTCAAGTTTTGCTTATTTGTAAAATTGTCCTCTAATTTCTTATTTCTTAAATAGTTAACCATAAATTTCTAATAAACTATTGTTAGTGGAGTTGGTAAGATAGGTAATTGTTTCAAAAGAGTCCTTGGTTCACATCTTAGTTATAACTTAAGCTAATTATTGCTCAATGTGCCAGAAAGATTGTTGAAGACTAAAAATTGATCATCTCCGCAATGTGCTCAGCTTTCTCATGCACAGATAACGAAAAGAAATAGTGTCAATATGTTAAAGCAAGTATGTTATACATTGTGGAGACGAAGTTGTTGATCAATTTTCAAACACCCATTTTATATTTGATTGACTTGCACTTACCAAAAAGCTTTCTATTTTAGGTTTTTTCTGTATGTATGTATGAAAGATAAGAAAATAGTCAAAGATATTGTGACACAATATTCAATGTGTTTTAAATAAAAGAAAAAAATTTAATTATTTATAACTCTGCTGCATAAGCACGTGTGCCTGTGCTGTGTCACGTGCTTCAACAAGAAATTATTTAGAATCAGTAGTCAAAGTCTTCACATTCCCATTTTGACTCAATGCATCGACAAAAATTCAAACATTTCTATTTTCTTCATTAGAAAAATAACGTAACCGACACTGTCAGAGTGGATTGGGCTTATTCAACCAAAGCCCAAAACCATTTCATTCTGGTTTTTAATGGAGTATGTGATGGGAGAGATGTTTAATCCAATTAAAAGACTACGAGTATTGGCGTGCTTGTCGACATGACAATAATCCGACTTTAATAGTTAGTTGTAGTTGCTCTTGGTGTTAATGAAAGTCTAACCATAGCAAGTCTTTCTGTCTACAAAGAGGGTTATGAAAAACACAAATTAATAATCTTGCAGATGTATATTTGATGTATAGTAAATGCTTCGGCAGTATGTATACTAATTGTTGCATAATTGCAGAAATTGTACTCAGGCGCACCCTGACGTTCAACGTTAAATACCTACTACATTTAAAACTCAAATTATAGTCATGCTCACTATGTGCAGTACAAATGGGTACATCCTACGTATACTAGACGTATCTACCCACACGACGTACGTATACTTGTTATTTTCGGTGGCCGCTTCATTCAAACTTGAGCGTTTTTTTTTTCTTCTTCTTCTTCTAAGGATGAAGGAGAAGTTTGAAGTTAGTTAAATTGTTTATGTAATTCCATCTTCAATTAATGGTGACTTAAGACTATAATTACCCACAAAGTTTTAATGATGATACATTTAGTTGTGTTTGAGGTTAGTTATTTTATTTTCTTTCTTGATTTCAATTTTATGGAAACTCTATATTAATTCCATGGGTGTATGTTTACTGAAGGAGAAATATATACAACTAGTTTTTGAACCCTACAAATTCTATCCATCTTCGAGAATTTAAAAATCCACAACTGAGGTCTTTTTGCTTGTTGAAACTCTTAAAATAGTTGTGATTTATTTTCTAAAAATTTGCCCATCCAAGTTTTTTCATGTTTGACGATTTTTGAAACATCTTCTTTCCATATTTGTTTCAAGCGTGGAGATCTTTGTCAGAAGATTTTGTCTAATGTTATTCTCTCTTAAATTGAGTTTATTTGGATGCATAATTGTTGCTAGATTTTATACGACATCGTGCATTCATCAAATAGACCCATAGTGATATTTTTGCTACCCAAATATAAACTTTCAACAAATGTTTTTGCGCACAAAGGTGGTTATTGATATTTATTGCGGATTACAATCCTGGGATGGAATTTCCTTTATACTACTTTATTTATTTCTAATGATATTTATCCAATAAATATCAATTCCATAAGTTACCGAATTGTTGAGAATATAGTTGAGAAGCATGCATTAAACGTGATAGGAGCCCGTGATTATACAAAATTTTCACATAATAATTAATCAAATTAATTGTTTTCAATTAATCTACATGTTGTTCTATAGGTCATTGACATGTAATTGATCAACCCATACTTACTTACATTGACTGATGCCTCTGATCTAATATGGCCGGTCTTTATGGTGATTAGGATCGACTATTCTCGTGAACGATATAGATCTATCTCCTCCTCTCTTATTGGCTATATCTTCTTTGCTACACTGAGTGCTTGGTGGGAAACCTTTATAGAAAAGAGCTAGGAACTTTATTGAAGTTCTGATGATAGAGGAGGAGAAGAGAGATCAATGCTTTAAGAGGGTTTTTTTCTGTTTGAGATGGATTACTCCAAAATTTAGTGTGATGAGTATGAAGACCTCCCAAATCTCATATTTATTGTAGATGATGAATTATTTAAAATAAAAATAAAATACAATATCTTTCAATATTAAATATTAAAAGATATTAGGAAAAATCAATGATTTTTCCATGTTCTTTTAAGAGGGAAAAGATTATCAAAAAATACATTAACATTCATCAAACCGCATGTCTGAATGTACAAGTTCTAAGGGTTGCTTGGCTCTGGTGCCATTTTCTTAAAGGGTCTTTTGATCATTTTTTCCTTTTATACAAGATTCACATACAAGTAAAGTGTACATATCTAACCCAGTTAGAGAACCACTTTATACTAACCTTTCAATCCTATTGAAATTTATGTGACCTAACCTTAGATATCATAGATATGTATCAGATCGTGGAGAAAATTTTCATCATTTCTTTGTTCTACTATTTGCTATTTTAAATAATTCAATATTTAGAAGCATTTTACAGTTTGAGCATATACAAGTTATTTACGTTAGTTTCTGAACAAAGTTCCAAACCATTCTTTGAAATCGAAATCGAGTTTCCATTAAAAAAAAAAACTAAATGTAATTATTCTACAAGGCAAAAAACAAAAATTAGGATCCCCTTAATTAGATGAACTAATAACACATTATCTAAAAAAGAATTGTTGAAAAATAACTTGACCTTTCGACTGCCGTTTCCAAAACAACTTCATCGGTTCCCACCTTCAATGTCAACTGTCAAGTTATTGCTGCCCTGAAGTGTCACTAGCCTTAAATGAAGAACATACATAAAGAGTGGACCTAGAATCTAATATCCAACTATTAGATGGTTTCTCCACCAAACAAGACTCAAGAACTAGTAAACGAGATTTACAATCTTTGTCTTTCTTCATTCCTTTGTACTCAGGACAATCCCTTTTCTAATGATCAACTTTCTGACAATGGAAATATTTCTCATCTTTCTCAGTCTCAACTTTTCTTGAAACGTTGCGTTTATTCTTGCTCCCACCACCTTTCTTCTTCTTTGTAAACTTCGCCTTGAAGGTCCAACCTTTAGGCTTGGTCCTTAGACCCGAGATTCTAGGACTCACTTTCTTGGAGACAACATTTGCCTCTCATTCATTGCCTTTGACTTTCATCATAGGCTCGAAGATTTGAAGTTCATTAAAAATAGTAGTAAGGTTAAAAATAATTTTATTCATACCATCATTCCTTTTAAATTGTTAGAAGCTACCCAGTAGCTTCTAAAGAATAAAGCTCACGTGACTAGCTTCGTCTATAGCGACTTCATTCATTTCATTCGCGTTGAAGTGTGTCATCTGGAGGACATGCTCGTCACTGACATCTCAATCTCATCTTAGCATTATGAATAGCCGGAGAGCATCATGCTTTGCGTGGACTGATAACTACCTAAACATCTCATGAAGCACTTTTATCATTTCTAAAGCAATGACCATGTTCTCCAATTTCTTAGCCAAAATATTGGAGACACTTGAAAATAAATGAAGACAATAGCCTTATAGCTAGCATTATGCCAACGATCATGCACCTCGTGAAAATTTTGTGCCACATTAGGTGTCGGTGCCTGAGTACATTCATCCGTCATACCAAACTTCTTGTCATTAACGACAAGAATCACGTTGATATTTTTTTTTGCATGTAGTATAGTTGTCTTTGGTTAATTTTTCAATTGACATTATTAAGACTAGTGTTTTAGACATTGTGTTAAAAATAAGAAACATAACATTTCCATTTGATTACCATTTCAAATGCCACTCATAGGTTTTGACATAAAAATTGATTTGAAAACTTCTCAACATAAAAACCCAAGAAATCTTACAAATTTATATAATTAATGCAATGGTACAACTACAAAGGTTTAGAGCATGTGCCATCAAATAATATGTCAAGTGCTCCTCCCTAGGCCAAGACTCTTCTCAACCATAAACTTAATATTAGGACAACTCTTATCTCTATTGTTTTAGTTATGTTTTTTTGTATCCTGGACTTGGCTAACTCTTTAACTAATTTCTAGATAGTGTAGCCCATCAATTCGAACATGATTATCTCTCTTCATAAGTGCCTTCAAATAATAGGCCAAGTACTTATTGAGATTATCGTTCTATCCCTTTCGAGAAACTCGCCCTGTTATTGACCTTAGTGAACACACACTAATGGGGCAACTCAAACTACCTTTAAACAACTAGCATCTCATGATGCAAGTTTTTTATAAATATCGCAGGATCATTTGACACCAATCTTTTGCTCTACTATCTATTTTTAAGTATGATTCTTTTCACGTAGATGAACTTCTTCATCCAAATCCAAATCGTTTACATATGTTGGTTAGATTGATTTAAATATGATTTGTCGAGTTCTCACTCTAAAAACCTAATCTCATTATCTGAGCATTCACAAAGTGATCTATTTCTTGGCAATTTCAACCCTAGATCGCATTCCCATAAAGAGGTTTTCCATTAATTGTCATCTCAATTATCTCTATCATTTGATAGAACCTTTCTTAGATAAGGTTTCCTAGCAACAAATCTTTACAAAATAAAATTGCTATTTAATTAATCTTATTAACTAAAGTTTGAAGGGATAATAATTAATCCTATTATTTCGAATCACTTTTATAGATTATTAGGCTCTACGTCTTTTTAAACTATTTTAAAAGAATATATTCCTAAAATATATCACAAACCATACATCAACATAATCATAAAAATAAATAACCATCATACTATGTGATATACATGCTGAACAGTCCTAAATATGGAATCTAATTTCTAAAATATATCCAATATATTCAATACATATTTAGGATGCATGAACCTTTTTAACATATAGTGGGCTTTAAAATCTATATGACAGACTTTATGCAACAATCAAGACATGCATATAAGCAACATATAAAATAAATATGTTAATGAATGATTTAATATTTAGAATATTTCTAGAAAATTTAAAATTGTAATCCTATTACAATAATTACATCAAAACACATCTTGGATCTTCATCTTCTGGATCTTCAGGATGCATTAACTTGAAAAAAACTAACCCTTTAAATATTGCCTAAATGTTTTTCAATTCTAATACTTCAATAACTTCAAGTTTAAAGATTTTCTTAAAATTGTATTATCAAAATTCTTCTAGACTAGTTTTATAATCTTTATTTAAAATCTTTTATTTATGAGATATAGCGTAATCATGTTACTTTGTGTTTCTCTGGTTATATATCTGTTTCTTGTAGATTACGTGCTGGGCCCTTACTGAGTTTTCACGAACTCACTATTTTCCATTGTGGAATCCCAGGTACTCACATGTGAACCAGGATGGTTGAGTTAAAGTTGGTGTTACCTTGGACAAGTTGCATTAGAGTTTTAAGAGTTTACTTTTAAAGTTGTTAATTGATTTCTTATTTTAAGCATAAACTATTTTATTTAGAGGCATGTTAGGTTCAGTTTTAGTTACTTTTATATATTTTCAGGGGACCATACAACTAATTTGTTTATTTTAAGTTATTTCAATATAGAAAAGTATTTGTTTACATGTCCCTATAAGTTTATGACTGTTTATACATGCATAAAAGGGTAAGGCTCCGGGTTTGACTTGGTGTCGTATTGGTCCTTACATTGGCTGGATTGATGACTAAGCCATAGTGAAGGGTTCCTTGCAAGTATCAAAGAACACACTTGAGAGCTTTCGAATGTAGTATGTGATATGCTTGATTGATTGGCTGAGTTTGTTAATGGTGAACGCCGCATCCGGCCTAGTATATTGAAGATAATGTAGAGAACCAAGGGTGTTGTGATACAATTGAGGATTTATTAGTAACTCACCTTCGTAAGGAGGCAATTGCATACCTGAGATCATTAGTGTGGCTGCTAGTTTTAGGTGTTGTAAGTTGTGTTTGAGAATAAGCTCTTGAATGTAGTTGGATTGGGAAAGAATAAGGTTGTTGGCAACATAAGAAACTTGGATGCCAAGGAAGTAGTGGAGAGGTTCGAGATGCTTGATAGCAAACTCTGAATGAAGTAGATTGGTGATGCGATCAAGAAGAGTAGCAGAGAAGCACGTTAATATAATATCGTCTACATAGACCAGGAAATGACTAGACCTTGCAGGAGAAGAAAGAACAAACGAAGAGGTATCAACATGAGATTGTTTAAAATGAATTGTGTGGAGGAATCTACAATGTTCCTCATGCCTAGCGCGAGGAGCTTGCTTGAGACCTTATAAAGCCTTATTCAACCAAAAAATATAGTGAGGAACACGCAGATGGATATAGCCTTGAGGTTGGGAAGTATACACTATCTCCGTAAGAGTTATAGGGAAGAACGTATTAGATATATCAAATTGGCGAGTGGACCATCCTCGAGTAAGAGCTAGTACTAACACCATTCAAATTGTAGCCGGTTTAATCACATTATAAAAAATCTCACCACAATCGACTCTCAAAGTTTGAAGAAAACCATAAGCCACAAGCCGAGCCTTGTAACGCTCAATGCGGTCGGATGCGGTTCGCTTGACCTTGTACACCCATTTCATGGAAACCAGATTATGAGAAGAAGAGGGAGGGACCTGGTTTCGAGTTTTTTTTTGAAGTAGGGAACAATATTCTTGATCCATGGCCTCTCTTCATGGAGGCTCGATGTTAGCATCTAAAAAGCGAACTGGTTCAATGTACGACCAATCCAACTTTTCAGTTAGACTGCTGAACTCGAGCCTTAAGGTGGCTAGACTTAGCTCAGGTAACCATAGGGTCGATATTAGATGGTGGAAGATCAGGAGAGGTAGAGATAGTGTCATTGAATAGTAGAATGGCTTCTTTAGAAGAAGTGGTAGAGGGAGGTGTTTGACCATGTTCTGTATCTTCATGAGGGCAAGAGGATAGGGGCGAAATGAAAGGTAAGATTGGTTCGGTTTCAATGAGTGGGGAAGGGATAGGGAACAAGGTTCGAGGTTAAGTTTATGGAAGAGAAGTAGGCTGGATAGAGGAGGAAAAAAGTTTAGGAAAAGGGAAGTCAAGTTTATTAAAGTTCACATGTTAGATGTGTAAATTTGACCATCACGATTCAAACATTTATACCCCTTGTTGTGTTCATAATATCCAAGGAATAGAAAATTTTCAGACCTGAATGATAATTTATGAGAGTCTTGTAAAAGGAAAACAAGTCGTCCTAAACATACGAAGGAATTTATAATCGGGTTTATTTTTTGTGAGGGTCTCAAAAGGACTCATGTGATCAAGAATAGGAGTTGGCATTCGGTTGATCAGGAAAGCAGCTATGTGAAATGACTCTCACTAGTAATACAAGGCCAATTTTGCTAGTGCAAGCAAGGCTAGACCTGTTTCCACAAGATGCGTGTGCTTCCTTTCAATCCTACCATTATGTGGTGAGGTGTAGGGGCATGAGATCTGAATGAAAATGCCTTTGGCTTGAGTTTTCGATATGATGGGCTTGAATTTCCCTTTTTCATCACACCTTAGAGTTTTTAGTTTGCAGTTATATTGTCTTTTAGCTAAGGAAACAAATTCAGAGAAAATAAGAAAGGTGGAGGAATTATGAGATAAGGGATAGATTCAAGTGTAACGACTATAATCATCAAGGAACACAACATAGTATAGATAGCCTTTTAACGAAGGAATGGGTGGTGGTCCCCATTGATTACATGAACTAGTTTAAGAGGTTTAGAGGCTCTAGAGTTGGAAGAATCAAAAGGAAGTTTATGAGTGTTTCTAAACTTACAAGCTTCACAAAATATCCATTTCATTCCCTTGTGAAAAATGATTACACAGAGACAGAATTTGATTTAAAATTCTAATGGAAGGGTGACTTAATCCTCAATGTCTTTGCTACAAGCTAAAAAAAAAGAAAAAGAAGTAGAATTTGCATTCAGCTTAACCCTTATAACACTCAAATGAGCTTTCCACGAGTTGTAGTTACCAAAAATGCTACCCTCTAACAGAGTTGATGGAAATAGGATGCTGGTCTGTCCTGGCATCACAATAAATGTCTACTTTGTAAAGACCTTGATCAAGCCTTCCTATGGTTTACACATCCCTACTATCTTTGTCCTTAACAACACAAAGAAATTCTTAAATTCAAAAGATATAGAATTATTTTTAGTATGTTTGGAGACGATTATCAAGTTCTTTTTAAAATTTGGAACATAAAGAACATTTCTCAAATACAGATTAAGATTTTGAGTTTTAGGAATACAAAAACCTATACCAAGGATATGAGCTTTATAACCATCAACACCTATGATAAATTGATTACCTGAAGATTCTCCATGAAGGTTCAACCTACTAAGGTCTACAGTTACATGATCACTTGCTCCATTATCAAAATACCACCCTGAATCTTCAAGAGTTTCAAGGTAGGCCATCATGGTTGTCCATGTGTAGGTATGTGGTAGAGATCCTTCAGCTGGTGGTTGAATATGAATTGGAATTGCGTTTCGTCTAGGTTCATATATGTGATAACAAATAGATGCCTCATGTCCTGGTTTTTTGTAGATTTGGTAGATGACTTTGTTGTACGAAGAGTATCTCCTCTTATTCTTTCCCTTTCCTCCACTTCCTTCTTGTCCAGAGTTGCTATTAGGTTCAGATTTCCCTTGAGAGTGATTAGAGTATGGATGTTTCAATGTCCATTAAAGAGCTTAAGAATCACTTCCAACCATGGAAAATCCAATAATCAAAGTTGCAATGTCACTCAAGAATCAACTTGGACGTCATCAATCATTTTTTAGAACAACAATTTTTTACAAACAATGACTTACTGGAACCAAACAACTACTTGAACTAACAATCTCAGACTTACTAGCCAATTCAACCAAGAAAAACTTACTTTGATTGCTCAAACTAAACTTTAACTTTCTAAGAGCATACCACACTACCCTTCAATGAATTATCTAACATGTGTGGTCAACCAACAACCACTCTTATAACATCCACAAGCTAATCAACTATCAACTTACCCAGAGTTATTCAAATCTCTATTCGACAAAACCAACTTTCTAAATCATTGCAACAAATATCACGTTTATTAAAGGTTAATGTCTAGCAATCATAAACTAACTTCCAATGCTTCGCCACTTAACCTAAAAAGGCTACAAAAAACAATCAGTCTTCACATTCTAACTCAAAGTCCAACAATCTACTTACTAGATGACTGTCCAACGCTTCATTGTAATGACTGCACACAGCTACCACAAGTTTCTACTTTTCTCCTACGAGAATCACAAACCGAAACATCTCGAATCTAGGAAATCTCGATCCATAAGCTTTAAGCTTAATAGGTTAGGAATTTTAAACACAAATTTCTTTTCCAATAACCATACCAAGTACTCACAAGGTTGCACATCTTCTCTAGGACTTCTTTTCCAATAACCATTAATTCATCACAAAACTACGACTTTGGAATAATAACTCTATTAACCATAACTCTACGGAAGCACAACGACCAAGGGTAACTACCAACTTGTCTTACAACTTCAGGAACACTCAAACACTACTAGCTCGAAATAGCCAAGCAACCAACTTAGCTTGTCTAGTCTATTTTGACGAAGCTCGAACTCAACACTGAGGAGAAAAATCAATATACTGAGGTCTGGGAGATTGCAATCGAGGTCCTAGTACACAAATGTTTAAAAATACGTGCCGGGAAGTCTCACTTAGCCTAGACTACTACTTGACTATCCACCTTATGATATGAAAGGACAATAGAGATCCACTCAATTGCTCACTTTAAAAATGACGTGCCACTAAACATTATCCCAAGAACTTATAAACTTACTATTTAGTTTCACCTACATAACCTCTAGTCTGCTTCAGAATTCCTAAATCCAGGCTTGTTTCAAGGTCGTCAATCTTGTAATTCATAACAATAATATTCGATACGTCACTTATTAATAAGATAACACAATAATATTCATCAATCAACATAAAACATGCCCAGTATATCACATCAATCATTTATCAACAATATAACTCATGCTAAGGATATCATATCACATTTATAGACAATATATCTAATGCTCACAATATCATATCAACATCTATCAATCAATATCAATCATGAGCATGATATTACATCAAGTAATTACAAAAGACTTGATTATATTACATGCTCAACTATACACTCAAAACCCGAACTTGTTACCGGAAGATAACCAGCTCGCTCATGACTATGGGAACCAAAAACTTACATCTTAAGCTAGTCTACATAATCTATAACTTCCAACTCTGATACCAACTTAAAGACCTAAGTTTTTAAAAAATAAAACCAAAGACCTTACTTAAGTCCAATGCATGAAAATAAGTTATAAAAAAAACGTTAAGGGATAAATCAATGCACATTAAATGAAAATAGTTACTCCGTAAGATCCCAAAAATATTTATTATACTAAAAAAGTCATAATAATTAAAATAGCTAAATTAAATCATGTTAGGACAATTCATAGACTCTAGTACAATAATCCTTATAGTCAACTTAACAACCTAGTTAGCATCCTTAATGAACTCCAAATCTTTGAGTCTATGATGAAAATTCAAGGCAAGGAAGAGGAGGCAAATGTTGTATCCAAGAAAAATAGTTCTAGAACCTTGAGTTCAGGGACTAAGCCTAAAGGTCGAACCTTCAAGGCGAAGATCTCTAAGAAGAAGAAAGTAGGCGAGAGCGGGAATACGTGTATTTCTTCGAGAAATGTCAATACCTAGAAGAATGAAAAATGATTCCATTGTTATAAGCTCTGTCATTGGAAAAGAATTTGTCTTGAAAGGAATGAAGAAATAGACCTAAGCTAAATCACATTTACTTGTTCTAGAGTCTTGTTTTATGGAAGAATCATCCAATGTTGGATAAGTTAGAAACCAAGTTTTCAAAGAATAAAACCAAAGACTATACTTAGCTTCAATGCATGAAAATCAATTATAAAATAACATTAATGGATAAATCAATGAGCATCAAATGAAAATGGTTACTTAGTAGTATCCTAAAAAACTTTATTATACTCATAAAGTTATAATCATTAAAATAGTTTAATCAAATCATGCTAGGACAATTCCTAGACTCTAGTGCAATAATCCCTATAGTCAACGCACAACCTGGTCAACATCCTAATCCAAGTACCTAGGAGAAATCCACAATGGAAAGGATGACTCGAGAAACTTAGTAAGGTGCTCCAACTGGGGGGCACAATATGCATACAATCAAATGAGCTAATAACATAATCATATACAAGCTAGAAATCAATAATTAACATCATCAAGGGGTACAACGACCCAAATCTCCTAGTGCGCCAAGTCATGGAATGTCAGCACCTCATAGAGAGATCGATGAAATATGTTCAAGACCATAGAATTCTAACAATCAAAACTCAAAAACACCCTTTTCACGGAGTTCTTTGACTTTTGGCAATCTTGGTAACCAATGTTAGTGGTGAATGCTTCTTGAGGAGTCGAGCTTCTTGGTGGTCCTCAGGCTTGAACACTCGTAGCGTGGTGGTAGTACAAGCACCCGACGCAGTGGGTTCTCGCCCATACCCCAACTCTTAAACATGGCACCTAGGGAAAGTCACACGAATGTTGGAAGGTATGTTAATGTGGTGGCCGATTAGTCCTTGACACTACTACGAGTGAAAATATCGTTCCCCCGTGTGGCACCTGATCACACCTTTTGTCTGCTACCTTTGTCCAGGCACTGTCTGCGCTAAACACCACCGGGTGTACTAAATCATATGGTTCCCTAGGACAAATAAAATCTTGGGTTCCCTATGGAAAATCGAACAGTTTGTCCCCTTTAGGATGGTTAAAACCTTAGCTCCTTTTAAACACTAAAAAAATAGTTCTTTTTGTGACGATAATAAATCAACAAATCATTATAGCTAGTTCTCAATTGAACATCCTGACCCAACATGTATAATAGTTCAAGATGGTTAGTTCTCTATGAACATCCCAGCCGAGCATATATAAACAATATCTCAAAATAAAATGGTACATACAAGTACACTCATGAAGTGATCACATATCAGATAACTTGTCATCTACCAACACAACATCAAACAAGCTCAATCAATACGCACATATGTTATTACACCAAGACCATGAAAAAGGGCAACTCTTAGTTCCAAATCGATTGAGCAGTAGAGATCAAAACTCAAACATGGCTTTATCGAATGAATATGTTAGAACTAGAACCTAAAATCCATTAAAAATGAACTTAGAACGTCAAAATTAATAAAAAGATCAAACTTAAAAAAACAGATTTTTAGGTCTTCGGGCTCGGTTGACCAGCCAAAGTTGGTCAAACTCAGCTAATGGACTTCCTTTTCAATAACCCATTACACAAATGCAATACCAAGTCTAAAACGATTTTAATGGCCATTTTCAAGGATGTCAACATTTTAAAAGTTGGTTAAAGGTTGCCAACAAGGCATGGTAAAAGGCACACAAGGATGGTCCACTTCGCCACATGGCTTGATTAAAATGCTAACATGGCATTGTTGGACAAAGTTTAACCCATCTTTAACAAAAGACCCAAACACAAATGGTGGTTTCACCAAATTTCAAGGATAACAATGGTCATCTCATACAAAATAACAACTAAAAATGCAAGGGTTTTTAACATACACATCACCAAAAATCAGTAGAATAGGTGTTAAAAAATTAGTTACAAGACAAAATAATGGGGTTTCAAAATCAAATTGGCCTACAAACAAGGTATAACCATGGTGTCTCAATAATGGGTTATCACATAAGCAAGATCTAACCTTGAAATTAAGAAGGAAGGGAAACTTACAAAGGGTAATGAGACCCCACACACGTCTACAATCAAAGGACGCTTGTGGCATCAAAAAATCACCGGCATGACCCCCTTACGGCTGGCATATATGAGTGGTAGGACCTTTATGCCGTCCATACGCCATGCAACGGTCCCAAGCTGAAGCCTGTAGGTTTATCCAACGAGAGGGCTCTAAAAAGGTGATGTTTTGCATAAGAAGATGGAGAAGGAGATGGGGGCAGCGCAAGTTCCTTGGCTGATGAAAGAGAAAGTAAAAAAAAAGATATTATTATGATTAACAACAACATGAGTGCTTGGATAAATAGGTTTTGGCTATTTCATGCTGGATGTGTAGTTGCTACATATACAAAAGTATAAATCTTACAATCAAACCAATTACAACTCAATTACATTTAGTTTCATGAATTTTTTTATTATATAATAACATTCTATAATTAAATGTACAATTGTAAATGAATTAACTCAAGTAATTCCTTTTAATTTAAATAACTAAATGTATATTAAAATTCTTGATTCAATTAAGGCCATAAACTCACCTTTAAAATTAGGAAAAATTCGGTTTGTTACGGGATATAAGATTCGGGTGCCTGTAATCACGTATGTTCTTCATTTTAGGAAGTGACTCTTCAAAGTAGCTAGAACATGGCAAATAACCTTAAAGGTGCGAACTAGTAGTTGCTAAGTGTCAAATTATTTTTCTTCAATATTTTTAGTATTAGAGAATGTGTTGTTCTTCATATTAAAAGGATCCTAAATTCAATTTATAGCCTTATAGAATAATTTAATTTAAATAATTTTAATGGAAATTTAGTTTCGATTTCATAGAATGGCTTGGAGCATTGTTCAACAATTACGTAAATAACATATATATGCTTAAACTAGGGTTTGTATGACACTTCTAAATATTGAATTATTTAAAAAGAAAAGAATAGAACAAACAAATGTCAAAGAATTTCTTATGAATCCAATACACATCTTTGACATCTAAGGTTACGTCACAAAACTTAAATGGGATTAAAATGTTAGTAAAAAGTGGTTCTCTAACTGGGTTAGAGATGGACACTTTACCTATATGTGAATTTTGCATCGAAGGCTGGATGACTAAAATAACCTTTACATCAAAGGAAGCTAGAGTCAAATAACCCTTAGAACTTATAATTTTAGACTTGTATGGTCTGATGAATGTTAAAACTCGAGGAGGGTATGAGTACTTTGTATCCTTTACGGATTACTATTGCAAAGTTCAAGAAGTTTAAGGTTTTGGATGAGAACCTATTAAATAAAAGGATTAAGACGGTGCGATTGAATCATGGTAGAGAGTTTGTGGACCTGGAATTCCAAAACTTCTTGGTATAACATAAAAATATTTCCCAAATCTCAGCACCAGGAACACCTCAGCAGAATGGTGTTTCAAAGAGAAGAAATTGAACCCTTTTGGAAATGGTTTGGTCGATAATAAATAATGCTTAACTACTGATATCATTTTAAGGATACCCGTTGTGTACCACATTATTTATTTTGAACATGGTACCCACAAGAGTGTCTTGGAGACAACCTATAAGTTATGGAGAGGACGTAAAGTTAGTTTACATCACTTTAGCATTTAGGAATGTCCGACATATGTGCTGACTGCAAGTCTGAAAATCTAAAAAAGTTAGAACAACGTTCAAAGATATGTCTATTTAAAGGCTACCACAAGAATATGAAAGTGGGTTTATTTTTTTAACCCAAATGAGAATAAAGTGTTTGTGTCCTCAAAACACAACATTCTTAGAAGATGATTATATTAAAGACTAAACCTAGATCGACAGCAATGTTGAAAGAATTCATTTCCAATGATGCTAGAAATCCTACAACAAGTTTTGTTGTAAGAAGGGTTGTTGACAGCTTACCAACATTGGAGCCTAGAGACTAATAGCTAGGATAATTAATGAATCTTTGGTATTAGATAGTTAAAAACCTTGTAGTCAAGGAAGTAGTCCACCTTGATACAATGGAAGGATTACGAGTAATCTGGTTCGTCATACAAGTTTCTTAGAGACACACAACATTATCTAGGATAATGTTGAAGATCCTTAGTTTTTTAAAAAGACAATAGAGGATATTGACCAAGAAAAATTGATAAAGCCATGAACCTTGAAATGGAGTAGATGTACTTTAATTTAGTCTGGTTACTTATGGATGCACCAAAGGGTGTAAGCCCTATTGAGTGAAAGTGAATCTATAAGGTAAAAAAAGGTGTGGATGGAACAGTGCAAACCTTCAATGACTTCACTCAATGAGAAGAAGTGGATTATAAACATACCTTCTTTCTTGCTGCTATGTTAAAATCTATAAGGATTCTCTTATTCATTGCTTGAGATTATGGCTATGAGATATGACAGATGAATGTTAAGACTGCTTTTTTTTTTTTTAATGGCAATCATGAAAAGGAAATGAACATGAACCAACTAGAGGGGTTTGAATCCAAGGAAAAATAGAAAAATGCTTGAAAACTTATTAAATTCATTTATGAATTGAAGCAAGCGTCTAGGTTTTGGAACAAAATATTTGATTATTTAATAAATCATATGGCTTTCAGCAAAACGTTAATGAATCTTGTGTTTACAAGAATATCTGGACAAGAAAGTAACATTTATATTGTTATATGTAGATGACATCTTTCCCATTATGAATGATGTAAGGATATTTATAGATATCAAGCAGTGGTTGGCTAACCAATTTCAAATGAAGGATTTGGGTGACACTTTGTACATTCTTTTGATCCAGATAATAAGGGATCCGTCCAAGAGAACTTTAGTTTTGTCTAAAGCATGGTACATTGAAAAGATGTTTGTCAGGTATGCAATAAGAGATTCTAAGAAGGCTCATTTACCTTTTAAGCATGGAATCTCATTGTCTAAGTCAATCAAATTCAGCATTGGATCATTGGATTGAAGTTAAAAATATTCTCTAGTATTTAAAAGATCGAGAAATTATATGCCTGTGTACGGTTCTAAGGATTTTATCCTTACTATGTACATAAAATTTAATTTCAAAACTTATAAGGACTCTAGGAATTCCATATAAGGACTAATGTTCACTCTCAACAGTGCAACTATAGTTTGAAAAAGCATCAAGCAATAATTTATCGTACAGTCCACTATAGAAGCTTAGTACATTTTCTACTTGTGGAGCAGTAAAAGAGGCTGTATGGTTGACAAAACTCCATGCAGATTAGGAAATAGTTTCTTGTAAAGGCCAAACCCAAACTAGGGTTCCATGTACGCCCTTACCCTAGATGCATGAGTAAATAAATTGACCCTTAAACTAGAGACATGACGAATAATACATTTATTGAAATTAAATAATAAAGATAATTCGTAAATAGGGACATCCAACTTCAAAACATAAAAGTAATAAAACAATCGCATGTCTCTAAGTGTCAAAATAGCATAAACATAAGTAATGTAGAAATGATAAATGACACGAGTCCATTGTTCTTTCAGCTTCATATCAGCCCATCCGTAGCTGTTGAAGTCCACATTGGAAAGGATAAGTTCACAAAATCTTAGTAAGTATCCATAACTTAGATCAATATAAGCAAGGTTAATAGTATATAAAAGTACATCATGAATATAAACAATCAATGGAGATAGATTGCTCGAATAACACTTATTAATATTCCACTGCCAGATCTTAGTACTGTAAAAAAAAGTATGCTAGTGCACCACATAACGAATTTTCCTACCAGGTCTTAGTAGGGCATTGAATTATGTTCCTGGATATCCCATAACAGATTCATCTACCGGATCTTGGTGATGTAAATAAGGTATGCTCGAGTATAACATAGTGGATTCACCAGTCGAATCTTAATACAAAAATAGAGGTATGCTCGAGTATCACATAACAGAGTCACTTGTCGGGTCTTAGTAATTAAAATAAAAGTATGTGTGGGTATCACATAATGGATTCACTTGTCGGGTCTTAGTAATATACTGAAGTAAAAAAGAAAATAGTGGGCAACTAGCTAGCAAGGTTGTACAGTGGAATTGGCTCGCATACAAATATCATGAGTAGCAATTAATAGCTTATCGAGCAAGATTCACAATCCAACTCAATGATACGAGTCTTTCAATATGGCATCTAAAAGGCATCTAAAATTCACGACATATTACTTTCCATAGAGAATTCAACCGGGCATCAATAACTCATTTTACCAATTAAGCTCCCAAGAATACTTATAATTACCCACAAGATCTCAAATTAAGGATATCTTTCTACTATCTTGGCTGAATTCCACAATTTAAGCTCAAAGAATCACAAGTTGAAGCTTTCTATGAATTTTCAAGTGAAACGTGGCTAAAAGGTAGCAACGATCGGTGGATCAGATGGCGACAATGCATGGAATAATTCGACAGGTTTGGGAGCAAATGACTACTTCAGATTGGCTGAGATCCTTTAATTGTGGGTGCAAATGGGGCGGCGACAGATGTTGCTTTCTGGTTCGCTACTTCTTCTTGAAATCAGACGACACAAGACACGACACTAATGGCGCAGAGGTCGTCGACGACATTACACCTCAGTTAGCTGGGGGTAGATTGGTTTCAAACTCCAACATGCAGCATCAAACGATTGGGCTTATGTGGCAGCTGGTGGAACTAAAGCGACAACATGTGAAAAAGCACTAACTGCAGTAATTCCCATAATGACTTCAATCAGAAAGCAATTATGGTGTCGAAAATGCTGAAAACGAGAGAGATTTTTGGTCTAACTACTTATAATTACTAAATGATGCCCTAATGATAATTTTGGCCTTTTAAATAAATCCAAAACTGCTTAAAAATTACAAAAATGCCGCTAGGGTTAAAATTAGCATTTGAACCCATTTTTCCTTGATTCCAGCTCTATCTTACTCGAGTTATAATTCATTTAAATTCTTTAAAGCCAATATAAATTTAAAAATCACTTCAGAGTGTCCTGGTGAGTCTAACAACTCTACTAATTGATGAATACGAGAGTTTGGTCTGTTACATTCTGGGTATGGATAAGTCAATCACCTTATATAGTGTAACAACGAGGTTATGGCAAACTCAAGAGAACCTAGAAGGCATAGACGAGGGAAGCATATAGAGAAGAAATATCACCTCATCAGAGAGATAGTACAAAGAGGTAAAGTGATTGTAACTAAAATAAATACGACTGACAATGTTGCTCATCTTTTTACAAAGGTTCTTTCAGCTAAAGAGTTCAAGGGATAACTAAAGAGTATAGGTCACGGTCTAGAGCAAGTGTGAGACTTGGTGTTTTAGCTAAATATGTAATAGTCTTACTAGGCCTTTAGTGCACGTGGGAGATTGTTAAGGACTATGCCCTAAAGGCGTGTTAATTTGTAATTAAAGACTAAAGCATTTAATGTTATATTTTAGTTATTAATAAATGTTATTATTTTCATTAATTGTGCATTTAATATTCTATCATCATTAAGCCTTATTGCATTAATTGGATTGATGGTGATATGCCTATGATAATTAGATGAACACTTTGACAAGCATCTATGATAGACAAGTAGATCTAGTTTCAAATTAATAACATAAAGTGTTTACAATATATCGACTTAGAGAAGAGCTCCTTAATCATGTGGACATTGTTGATATAGGCCACTTTGTAAGTGTTTCAAACGATTTAATCCTGGTTATTCATGTGCAGACATATGAGTGAGGAAACTTATGCAGAAAGAAGATTTTGTATAAGATATGACCAGAAGTTTTGTGATCGAGCTAATAATTATATTATAGACTTGCATCAAATATTTTTCTTAGAATTATCCTATTTTTTTGTGATTGATCGTATTTTGGTGTGATCTTAATCTGGAGTGGCTTGTGAACTCCTACTTTATGAAAACATCCTTTGATATGCATGAGTGACATTACAAGGAATGACCCCTTCGGCGTCGAAGCACTTTGTCTTCGAAGGGTTTCATTTCCGTCGCTTGTACCTACAGTAACAGAGCAAATTTTGTGGCCATTTTCGTCGCATTTTCCCCGTAGGCGAAGAAAAATGTGGCAAAGACTTTGCTTTCATCGAATTTGCTCCTCATTGGTGATAGATTTTCTTTCTGTTAGCAAAGGAGGCAAAGGCGACGGATGAGGTCTCCGTCGCTTATAGTGGGCAATAGCGACATACTATTTTTCTGTCCCTATTGAAGGCAAATGCAACAGAAGAAGATCGTCGTCGCATTTGGTGGGCAACAACGACGGAATAGTACTATGTCGCCTTTGTTTTTTTTTTTTGCTGAATATTTATAAATGGGTTTTATTGCTAAATATTTATTGCTTCTGACATTAATTGGAAATATTTGAGTCGTCTAAACATTGCAATTAGAAAAACAAATTCTAAAACATTACTAACGAAAAGGAAATAGTCATTCATTACATAATAAGAAAATGTTAATACAATATTCTTAATACAATGTTAATAGCATAAAGGAAAATAAATAACTAACAAGCCTAACCTAAAGCGGAAGACCTATATCTAGACGTTGAACGAGTCATTCCTCGTGGTGTTCCGACGAACTCATCGTATGTCAGCAATAAAGAAGAATTGAAATTAGAGCTTGAAAAAACATAAAGAATTCAATTGTAAAGAAAATCGGGCAGCATAACGGCGTATTTTCATGTTACCAAAAATAAAACCTATCAAAAGCAATTAGATTGATTTCAAGTTGTTGTTATCTTTGCCATTGGATAGCCACGACACATAATACAGATGAACGATGTTCGAATGATGGCTAACTTTGCAACAGTATAGCCATCATTCTTAGAACTTATGTAAAAAAACAATTAAGTTCAGTTCGTATTTTTGTGTACATTTCACTAAGATGGTCCGACACTGCCCGTGCCCTTCCCCCGAGCATCCTCTGCATTGCCTCTAGTGCCGCATTCCTCCTTTCTTGGTTGGCCATTATCAGGGCCTGATTTTCGGTCAACTTCTTGACCTGTTCCTTCAGCTGCATGTTCTCTAATAAGATGCTCTCAGTTTTAGGATCTTGTTGAGAAGCACTACTACCTGAAGCGGAAGAAGATGTTCTCCCTCGTTGAAAAGCACTCAGTTACACGTAACGTCTTCGAGCATATATCTGAGAAGTAACCACAATACTCAGTAATAGTAGTACTTACATTCTTTGGTAAATATTTTCGAACACCAACAAGGATCAGTCGTTGTAGCAAAATGTGGCAGTCATGTGTTTTGAAACCATCAACTTTCCTTCATTCAAACTAACACATCGAGCAATGTTTGATCCAAATCCATTAGGAAATTTAACTGGTTTAATGAAGTAAAAAATTCCAATCTCTCTTTACTTGTTAGAGTATAAGTGGTATGTGGCTTCACTAGCTTGTCACCTAACCTCTTTAAGTGTAAATCTCTTCGTATTTTAAGATCTTATTTCTAAGTAATATAACTAATTTCATTCAGAATCTAAACTTACTAAACACATAGCATGTAATTTCAAACGAATTAACGAAAGTTTAAAGGAATTCAACGAAAGTTTAAACGAATTGAACGAAAATTTAATGGTATTTAACAAAACTTTAAAGGAATTTAACGAAACTTTAAACGAATTGAAAGAAACTTTAAACGAAATAAACACGTAATCTTACTTTTTGGAAGAATGGTGGCGGATTCCGGTGAAAGAGGTGGCGAAGAGGATAAGTGTTTTAGAGGTTTGGGTGAAAATGGAAAAAGAAACGGCTAAAATGGAGAAGAAATCGCGAACTTTGCATTATGTAATCGGGGGCAAAGGCGACAAAATTAAGCTTCATCCCCTTCGCCCATTAAAAAAACAATAACGTTAGGGCTTTGGCAACGGAGAAGCGGTGCTGTCGCCGAGCCCAATCGTTTTTCCTCCCAAAATTAGTTTTGGGGAAAAACGATTGGGCTTCGGCGACAAAAAATCTTACATCGTCGCCTTTGTCGATTTCAAAAAATTTGAATTACATCAAAGGGGACGGAAGAAGCGTGTTTATCACCTTTGCCATCAGCGAAGGCGACAGAGACGTGTTATGTCGTCTTTGATGTAATTCAAAGGCGAAGTTGTTTTCTTATGTCGCTCTTGCTTGTCAACAGCGACAGACTTTCCTTCCGTCGCCTTTGCTCTCATCGCCTTTAAGAGAATTTCTTGTTGTGTGAGACTAGCAAAACAACTTTGGGTCAATAAGCATCCCATATTTGGGATTTTCGTAGTGAGTGGCTGAAAACGCAATGTCACAAGAAGAAATTCACGTCTTTCCAAATATTGTGGAAGAAGTAGAGTTGTTTCCCTAATAACTGATTTCGAGGCTTAAACATAGAGATACCATTTCTCATTAGTCCAAGCAGACACTAGTTTATATATAAAGTATAAACACATGTTCATTAGAGGAATTAATGGACCTTAAGGAGAAATATGTAATCACAGGAGTAAAATTAACATTTGTCCCATTTGTGGATTGCGAGCAAGCTCGTGAAGCTCGTGAACATAACCTTTCCTATAGTGCGAATGAGTTTAGCATCGGCCTTTAGTGGAATAAGCTTGATGTTAACGTATGAGATTCGATCTCGGGGACATAACAAATAAGAGTTTTGAGTTTAATAGTTAAACTTAACCAAACAATATATTAGATATACTGAAATAATATTCCTGGGATAATTATTAAGTAGCAGAAATTAATTTATTAAATAATTATTTATTAAGAGATCGCAATAATTATTATGTCGGATATAGTAATTGGTTTGATATTATAAAATGGAGAATATAATTAACACGTTAAACATATTAATTGGATTAATAATTATTGGATAAATATTGAAGTAGATGATTAATATATTTACTATAATTATTTGGAATTTAATTATTTAATAATATATTGAATATATCATGAGATTAAGATTTATTCAAAATTCACTCTTAAATAAGGCACTTTAATTTAAGATAATGTTTTACACACGCTCAATTTCTCATTTCTTGTTAGTGTGTAACATGCTAGAGGTAAGAATATTCTTTTCTCTCCCATTTTTTAGGCCAACTTCGATTTGATATTCAATTCAACTAGGTCTTGACGTTTTTTTAACCCATCATTTGTTTTGCCAGGAATATCAAGCAGGGTTCCAACAATATTAGAACAAACATTCTTCTCGATGTGCATGACATCTAAACATTGTCGCACGTGAAAATGTTTTCAATACTCCAACTAAAAAAAATTGATTTCTTCTTCCAATAAGAGTTTGTATGTTGCTCTTTTCTACGTCCTTTACCATGAGTAAATTGAATAGTATTTAGTTATGCAAGAATCTTTTCACAGCTTAACGGTTCAGGAGCTACTCTGAATTCTTGTTCCCCATCAAATACTTTCTTCTATCGTCTATGTGGGTGCCCAATAGGTAGATATCTTCGATGTCCAAGGTACGCCATCTATTTTCCTCTAGGTAAATAAGTAGATGTTGTTTTCTCTCCATATATCGGACTAGCATGATACCCTTTTATAGTACACCCACACAAATTATCATATGCATGGAATTCATTAAAGGTCCACAATAAAACAACTTTTAGGTGAAACGTTGTTATTGGTGTGCATCAAAACATTCAATACATCTATTCCATAACATTTTCATATCGTCGACTAATGGTGCTAAATAGACATCTATGCCATTTCTTGGTTGTTTGGGTCAAGAAATCAATGCATTTAATATCAAATATTTACGATTCATGCACAACCATAGAGTTAGATTGTAAGTAACCAACATCACTGACCAAAAACTATATCTAGTACTTTGGTCTGAATGTGGATTTACACCATCTGTTAATAAGGCTAGACGAAGAATCCTCGATTCTAAACTAAATTCGGGCCATATTTCGTCTATTTGTTTCCATGAGAGTGTATTGGCTGGATGACTTATAATCCAATCGACTTGCCGGTCAATAGAATGACACGTCAATAATGTTGAAGTTTCTTTACTTCGAAACGTTCGTTCAAATCTTGGAATGGAAGAGAAATACCACATGACTTTAACTGGAATATTTTTACCCCCTAATTGCACATTCTTCTGAACTTTCCATCTTGATGTTCCACATGAAGGACACAATTCGGCATTAGCGAGTTCTTTTCGATACAAACAACAGTCATTGATGGAGGCATGATTCTTTTCATAATTCATCCTAATGTACTTAAAATCTTCTTGTCATAATAGGTAGATATCATAATTTCATTAGGACAAGACAGTAGAACTCTCAATTACTCTATCAACTCTGTGAAACTCTTATCGCTCCATCCAAACTTTGCTTTCAAATTATAAAGCTTAATCAATGCAGATAGCTTAGTAAAATTATTACAATTTGGGTATAATGATTTCTTGGCATCCTCTAATGATTACTCAAATATTGGTAATTTGTCGTTAAAATAATCGTGTGCAGCCTCAAATATACTTATTTGGTCATCCAAATCCTCATCTATAATTTGATCGATTGGAACATCACTTTCAATATTGCTTTTTTTCCTCGATATAGATTTTCCATGCCAAATCCATGTGTCATAACTTTGATCGAAACCATTTACAAATAAATGGTCTCTTACTGCATTCACATTTTGGTACTTGGCATTCACACATTTCAAACATTGACAACAAACAACATTTGACACTTTGAAATGTCGTAAAGCATTTTCTATAAAACTCTTAACTCCTAAACTATATTCTTGTGAAATTCTATCCTTAAGCATCCACAACTTATCCATATCCCACTAAAATAATACCTACACAAGGGTAAAAATCTAAACACAAATTTATAAGGCACTATTTAGTTTAAGACAATACTACTTTAAGGCACTACTTTAAACATGTAACTAAAACTCACAAACAAATAAATAAATAAAATAGATATTCAAAGATTAAGGGATGCATAATGTAGTTAGAACCCTAGATATTTGAAAGAAACACCCAAAACAAACATCAACATTTCCTTTATTCCAACTAGTTTTCCTTCTTAGAGGCAAGTATTACTCTAAACAAAACACATAAAACATTATTTTTAGTGTTTTTCTTGCATAAAACACACCCTGAATCACTTAGATGTAGATGTTTTAAATTTTTTTATTACATATTCAAACACCAACACATAAGAAGGTATGTAATAAATAAACTATAGCAAACTAAAAAATAGCAAAAATAGCAAAACAATAACAAAGAATTTAGTACATTTGAAATGTAGTAGATGGAAGAGAAGCTAGGAGCCCGAAAATGAAGAAGAAGAAGAAGAAGTCTTGAAAATTAGAGATTTTTGGCCGCGGGTAAAGGAGAAAAGAAAGCTAAGAAGAAGAAGAAGAAAAGTAATGGAGTTTATGGGAAGAAGAAGAACAAAATGCTTGAAAATGGAGTATGGTTTCGATGAAAATTTAAGAGAAATACGGTTGATATGAATAAGAAAATAGAAGAAATGAGGGAGAGGATCAGTCTTTTCAAAATATAACCGAAGAAAATAGAAGAAATGGTGTCGGTCTGCCTTTTTGGTGTCGGTCAGACCGACACCAGAAGTATTTTGGACCGATTTTTTAATAGTTTGGTGTCGGTTCTTTTGGTGTCAATCTAACCTACACCAAAAGTCCAGACTGACACCAAATGACCGACACCAAATATCCGTGTTTTTTTTCAAAAAAAAAGTGGATTGACTGTCACCTTTTCCCTCTTTTGTAGTAGTGAGAGACTTTTGGTGTCGGTCCTGACCGACGCAAAAAGCCTTTGGTGTCGGTCATCTTGCGTGACACCAAAGACTTTTGGTGTCGGTTTCTGCCTGTCACTAAATGTCTTTAATGTCACCGGTATTGTTGCCGGTCGTTTGTCCGACACAAAATATGAAAGATGTCAGCATATGACCGACACTAAAACTCCTGTTTCTACTAGTGCTAGGACGTAGGTGTTCGCCTTAGTTCAAATATTGTAGACGTTTTAGGTTATTCACTTGGAACTAGATCCTCTTGTATGTCTCAAATAATTGTGTTCATGTAAACATCCAAATAACCATGAGCTTATTGCTACTAATCCAATTATTGCGATTAGTCTGAATGACGTTTTTATAATAAATGTGTAATTAACTAAAATAATAACTATTATTAATAACTGAAATATTTCATTAAATGTATAACATTAAATGTTTATTTTTTAAATATAACCTACTTGGTCGTTAGGGCACGATGCCTAACAATATATTCATGCCTTGATTATATGTTCAGATTTGTCAATGCTTAAACCCATA
>JBBMEG010022024.1:0-17493 GCA_037832605.1 Cyclanthera cordifolia | reverse complement strand
TAGTAGTTCAACAGTTACAAATATGATGGGTTCAATCAAGCTGGCCCGAACAGTCAGAAATATCAAAAAAAAAAAAAGAAACTTCTAGACAAAGGGACCATATAGTAATTCAACTCTACAAGCTGGAGAGTGACCAAACAGATTGCAAAAATTCTAACCTACCAAGCAAAATAATCATCTAGAGAATGTCCTTCTCTAATATGAAGCTATTATGCTTCAAACGAACAGACTCCAAACCGCACCTTGACCCATGAACGAGATTTTTAAGATGGTCTTTGAGGGTATCACACATCCATCCCCCTGACTGAAGCAAAAGACCTCATTAAAGAAATAAATAAAAGGTTGGCTAAAGATAATGACCACACCCGATTTAGCCACTGAACAAACCATACTTTAGTATTCATAAAACCTTTATCAATCACGTCCCTAACATTACACAATTTAACAAACCAACTTATACAAAACCTAACCAACACTAAGTAAACCTTAACATCACCAATAAACTAAAACCTAAATCTAAAGACAACCAGCCCATAACCAAATAAATCCAAGCACAAAAACAAAGTTAAGGAACATGAAAAGAAAATGACAAATGAGCTTATAAACTAGCCTAATTTCCCACCCTAGGTAATCACGACAACAAAAATAAAAATGAGTGGCGTAACAAAACCAGCTATTTGATCCCATATCCCTACCATAATCCTAGGCTTCCAATTGTCCAAGCTTTCCATTCTAACCTAAACCTACCATATGTCTTTCTTCTTTAATGACCCACATGGACTAACCTTTAGCCCAACCTAACTGGCCAATGAGACTCTCACATGCTTTCATACGAGTTCTGACAACTACGAAAAATTGTTGATGTTTTTCCCCCACCGTATGCACCATTCTTCATATGCCGATTAGAGCTCCAAAATGTAGCTCGAAGTTCCACGTCCTCCTCTTTTATGTGAGTCGACCCCTATATCCACCCACATTAATCGAAGCCATTTTATTGTTTAACCTTCATGCCTTTCACCTTCTCCTCTTATCGATTTTTCCTCTATCAAAAGGCATCCAAGCCCACTCAATGTTTTGTTAGGGGTTGTGCACTAAAAGCCTAGTAGTTTGTATATTAAAGACCACACATTTAATGTAACAACCTGATCCGTAACCGTAAGGTTATACCACAGAGGTTACTAATGCATAAAAATTTTAAAGAAAATCTTGGCAGAGTTTTCCCTAAAATATGAGAAATTCATACCTGCAAAACATGTATAACATAACCTGGATATTTCGAAAATCATTTAAAATGATCCTACAAGTTCAATCAAATCATTTTATAGAATACTATCCACACAGTTAAATAACTAAAAACATGGATCTCGAGATCTCAATTTCAAAGCTAAATAGTTTTAAACTAGGCTATTACAACAATTAGTGTAGAAAGAAATGCAATGACTTAAACAAAAGTAGAGACACTACAAGACTCAACACAACAGACATGTCCCAGTGATTTATCCCCAGCTGCCTCGGTCATCATCCTAGTATGCGCCTGCAACTGTGGTTTGAATCCACAGCCCAACATAATACGAACGGTGCGTCTATGACAACTCAATAAGAAATCCCGCTCGAGGTGCACACAACATATAGAAGCAAAGCAAACATAAATCATAAGTCTTGAATAATATGCATAAACGAAAGGGAACTCATCCCAACTTCCTGGCACGACAGTACCCGAGAAAGAGTCTCACTAGTCGATGTCATGAGACCCAAAAAGCTACTACCCGAACTCTTTCGGGTATGACAGAGTTCTTAGACGTAGGGCTATCCATGAGAGTCACCCATGCTATCCTGGGTCCTTCCGGCACGGTGGGGTCAATTTGAACACATCAGGTATCACACACAATATCGAGCCAAGAGCGATTCAACCTACTAGTGTGGTGCTCACTTATGCCTTAACAAATTCGGCTACTCATTGCCTAGTAAATTCTCGCTCCGACTCAAGCGATAAAGTGTATTCGACCGATGCCTGATTCCCATTATCGTACCCTATCCGTCTTAGATCACTCAACTAGGTTACACGTGTGTGCGACCAAGTCTCCAACGAATGCCAAGTTCTTAAGTGTAGACTATTGACCCTATGGTCAGTTTCAGCACACTACGGGTTGATGTAGCAATCATCACCTTAATAACGTGCGAAGCCTTTTACAACAGTAACATCTATCTGTTAGAGGACGTTGGCTGCATCCAGCCCTACACCCCTATGGGTCGTCCCCTGACGTGTCACTCAACAATAGACCCTATGATCTATTTTAACCACCCTATGGGGAGAGAAGACATGTGTTAGGCATCTAACCTGTATGCTCACTCTATGAAGAAAATGTGACACACTCACACAACACATTATGCATGCGGCAGAGCCTATGATCTAGTGCAAATATGTTTCAAGATCATTTACCGTTGAAGCCACAGATACATAAAACACAAGAAACTGGCATCAAACATACGAAACATCTAAGTATACAATTCATTGCCTAGTTAGGAACTAGAGTACAATTCATGCATACACCGACATTCAGAAATTTAGCTAAACATTCAATAACATGAGTGTACATATAATAAGCAAGAATGAGTCAGATACATCATACAATACCTTCTAAGACTTATTCAAGTACACATTTCAATACCTATCACTATGATAGGATCCAAGGGGGGGGGTTAGTTATCTAGTAACTACTTGGTTAGGAGGTTAGTTGGTTAGGTGGTTAGTTTGTTAGCCTTAATGGCTATATATTATACTATTGCGCTAATCAATATAACAAGTAGATTCATTCTGACTCATTTGAGTGAAGGACCATTGATAGATCTTATCAATTAGTATCAGAGCCGTTATCGATCTCTTCGGGCCATGGGGATAGATTGGGAGGAAGTATTGCAAAGAATCGATTCGATTTTTGAATTAGCCCAAAAAGAAGTGGGAAATGAAATGGAAACAATGGGCGAAAGAAAGAAAAAAAATGACGAGGAACTCAGAAAACAATATCAAGAATAGGCAGATCAGAGAAGAGCGGAATTCGAAGCCTTGAAATGAGAACAAGAGGAGCGGTAAAACAGAGAAGGTTGTTGAAGTTGAAGAGCCATTTGCAGAAAAACCCATTACAAAATATTCGCGACGAAGCTTACTACCAAGAAATGAGAAAAATCAGCAAGAAAAGAACGGATGGGAGAAGACGAGACCGAAAAAGATGAAGAAAGGGAAGAAACGACATCCAATTATGTCGTCAAAGAAAAAATTTCAAGAGAGGAAGAAATTCGCGGCAAGTTGCAATCAAGAAAAAGAAAAATTGAAAAAGAAAGAAATCAAGAAGGGTGAAGCAACTTTGGTATCAAAGAATTTTCGAAAAAGAAAAGCAAAGAAAATTAAGAAAAGAAGAGATGAAAAGTTAATAGAAAATGAAAAAAAAAAGAAAAGGAAGAAAGCAAAGCTGCCAAGGAAATTGGAGATGATGTTATAGTTGAAAAAAATACAGAAATCTGGGGAGAGGTAGTGAAATCTGATTCAGATTTCAAAAACAGAGAGCCACAACTGACATACTTCAAAATCAAGGGAGAAGAAATTGATGATCCAAGGAAGAAATTGATGAAAAATGACAGTTTACAAAGAGAAATAAAGAAAGAAGAAAAACGTAATCAACAAAGAGAAAGAGAAGAAAAAAATGATTTTTTTTTTTTTTTACGAAGGAGAGCAACCGTTCTAAAGCTAGAATCTGATTCCAAAAGAAGAAAGAAGCTCATCGATCAACCAAAAACATTCTCTCATTCAAGAATCAATTCAAAAAGACGAAGAAGAAAAGTAAAAACGTTTCAAGAAGGAGTAGAGGTAAACAAAAACCGCGAACAATCTTACTGAAGGGAAAATGTGGAAACGTCGATGCAAGCCTAGAGAAAAGGACGCCATGGAGATCAAAGGCAGCAGATGGAGAAATTTGAGTCATAGAAAGTGAAGAGAGTGTGGGGCCGTGAGTAGAGAAGATGGTGTCAGTTGTTGTTACTGGCAACGACAGTGAGGCGGAGCTATCACGTAGTGCACCCGTTCGACGATGGGAGTTGTCACGTAGGCGTATGGTTTCCTGTAGCGTGGGTTTCTAACATACGACGAGGATGTGACAACCGATGTTGGTTTGCGACGGAGCGGGGAGTCGGACGGGTTGAACTTCGGCGGCTTTATTAGAGAAGATGGAGTCGAATCATCGTTCTACTCTATTCTGAGGAAAGAGAAAAGTAAAAAAAAAAAAATAATAAATGGCGGCAGAGATATTTTAAATCTGGGTTAAGCTAGACCTAGGCCAAATTAGGCATGGGGGTGGGCTTGGGCCAATTGGGCATAAGGCTAAAAATGAGAAAAGTTAGTAGGTTGGGGCTAGATTTCATGCTTTATGTTTTAAATTTTGGGCTTTTTGCAAATGTAATTCATTTTTTGTATCCCCACCTTGAGGACAATGTGCTTTAAAAGGGGAAGGTAATTGATAGGATCCAAAGGGGGGGGGTTAGTTATCTAGTAACTACTTGGTTAGGTGGTTAGTTGGTTAGGTGGTTAGCTTGTTAGCTTTAATGGCTATATATTGTACTATTGCCCTAATCAATATGACAAGTAAATTCATTGTGACTCATTTGAGTGAATGACCATTGATAGATCCTATCACACTACAATTTCCAATGAGACAAACAAGATAAAGAAACAATAGGTTTCCCGAATTATCTAGCATACATACACGTTATGCAATTTCAATCCATGTATTCAAGATGTAGGCATGCATTAGAACCTAAAACCTATTCCACATACAATTATTATAAGATATGTCTAGAATCAAACATTAAACAAAATCTGAGAAGAGCTCTTACTCTTGGTTCTACTACAACCGAAACTAATAGAGTTAAGTCCAAGCGAGCACTCTAGCTAAGCCCCCTCAAACCTACACAATTGAAGCATATGTCAAACAAGGTAGTTTTTGGGTTTCAACCATAACAAGGAATTCAAAGGTCAAAGAAGATGCTAAGAAGCTCAACTAAACTTGTCAAGGGTTAACTTGGCTTTGCTTAACCCCAACAACTCGAACTGTGCTAGCCTTGAGCAACTAGAACGACCTTCTCGCCCACTTCGAACCAATAAGCTATCAACAACCCACGCTTCTAACACATCTTCGAATGAAACTTGACAAGCAAGTCAAATTGAGTACTAGCCTTGAAACCAACACGACAAAATAAACTCTTTAGCATTCACTTACTATCAATCTCAAGTTCAAAATGGTAACATTCGAACCAAGCATCACTCCTCGTCTGCGGCCCATTTACCTGCTTTAGTCTTCTGAACCAAACCAACAAAATTAACTCATCAATCCTAACTTACAAACTTGATGAGCTCAACAAACATCTAACCAACTGAACAAGTGAGTAACAAAATATAACTTTGATACATCTTAACCAAACCAACTTTCTTCTAGGCAAAAAAGAACCCAACAACAATACACCTCCAAGAAACCAAAGAGCTTAAACTTCTTAGAAAAGAGAACACTTCAAAGTTCAAGAACAAGGGAAGTCAAAATACCAATAACACTCACTGCCACACTTCAGAACGAAGCTTCACAACAACCAAAAATCCAAAAATAAACTTACCTTTACCAATTAGCTTTTGACCAAGCCAATCACGTATCTTGATTCGCTACACCCTCAGCTACCAACGTCGACCACTTCATGAATTCACCAAGATGAAGAGGCACGCACAGGTTACTCAAAGCCATAGAGAAGGCAACAATTGCAAAGGGAAACACCCGCACAAGAAAGAGAGAGAAAAAAACGTGAATGGGAAAAAGGTGAGGCCGAAACGAAGACTGAGGAAAATCGAAGAAGGGGAGGCTGAAATTGAAGGTGAAATAGCGTGAGGGAGAAGAGGAAAAAATTAAGAGATCGAGGGGAAGAGGAAATTAGAACCTTAAAAGAAAAAATTAGGGCTTAATTTTGATATAATTGCATTTAGCCCCTCAATTCTAAATCCTTCTAAATTTATCCCTTTAGCTTTCAATTCCCTTTCAACTAACCCCTATAATCTCACTTCCTCCAAAAAACTAATCATTTTAAAGTATAAAACTTCCAATCCAAATGAGGTGGTCTATTACATTTAATGTTAGACATTTAATGTTATTTTGAGTTATTAATAAAAGTTATTTTTCATAAATTATTGATTTAATATTCAAATGTCATTTAGCCTATCACATTAATTGTATTAATGTCGATATACTCTTGGTTATTTAGATGAACACTTTAACAAGTATGTGAGACATGCAAGTGGATCTTGTTCCAAGTTTATAACCTAAATCGTCTACAGTATATGGACTAAAGCTAGGGTGCCTAAGTCTTGGTAACACTGTTGGTGCGGCCCGCTCTGCAAGAGTTGCAAATGACCTGATCCTGGTTGTTCACGTGGAGACATGTGAGTAAGGGCACCTATGCGAAAATGCGTTTTTGCATTAGGCGGGACCAGAAGTTTTATGATCGAGCTAGTAATTCCGTTATAGACTCGTATCGACTACTTCACTAAGGATGATCATATGTCGATGTGACCTTAATCTTGAGTGGGTTGTAAACTCCTGAATGCGTCCTTTGATGTGCATGGGTGAGACCAATCAAACAACACTAGGTTAATAAGCCTCCCACGTGGGGGATTTTCGTAGTGAGTAGCTGGAAACACAACTTCACAAGAAGGAATTCACGCATTCCCTAATATTGAGGAAGAAGTAGAGCTATTCCTTTAAGAACTGATTTTAGGGCTTGAACAAAGGGATCCCGCCTCTCATTGGCTCAAGAGGACATTCGTTTATAGTGGGACTATAAACAACTTGTTCACTAGAGGGATCAGTGACGCTTAAGGAGAAATATGTAATCACAGGGGTTGAACGAACATTTTGACCCAATTGTAAATTACGAACAAGCTCGTGAAGGATCATATCACAAATAATCGATTATATCCATGGACACTAACTTATTCTATAGTGCGGAAGAGTTTAGCACAGGCCTTTAGTGGAATAAGTCTGTTAAACGAGAAGGGATTCGATCTCAGGTCGTTGTAACTTTCAACCTGTAGGTCAACCGGTCCCCAGGCTAGCTCTTAACTGCTAGTACACTGTTTTATTAGAAAACGAATTTGAAAAGTTCAAATTCATGGATTAATTATGTGGGACTTAATTAATAGAAGTATTAAGTGTACTTGTTAAACTTAATTAATTAATTGGATACATTAATTTATATTTATTGGATAAAATATTGTCGAGAAAAAAAAAGTTTATTGGATAAATTAATTATAAATAATTATGAGATAATTATTAAGTTCTCAATTGTAAATATGTTAGACATTTTTTGTTAATAATTATTAGATAATTATTTTTAAGTTTGATAATTATAAATTAATATGTTGGACATATTAATTGATTTAATAATTATTGGATAATTATTAAATGGAGAATATTAATTAATATATTGGACATATTAATTGAATTAATAATTCTTTGATAACTATTAAAGTAGATAATTATATATTGAAGAAAATTTTGAATTTGATAGATCTCATATATTGTTTTATTTATTTTTAAATAATATATCCAATATATAATTAAAGAGGAAGGAAAAATGGACGGGAGAGATGAAATTCGAATTTCACACTTTAAATTTGGGAGGGAAAAACTTTGCTATTATATTTTATCCGATTGTTGTAGGGGCAATGGCGGGCTACAGAAATTGTAAGGTCAAGATGCTCGAGGGGACGACGATCAAAGAAGGGTTGAAAAGTCGAGTGCGTGCTCGTGGATTCCTCCGCTGCTTGTGGAGTCCGATGCAATGGGAGTGGTCAAAGTGCTGGTGGGAGAGGACACATATATTTCTGAACTTTACAACGTTATTGTTGATATTACGTTGTTGTCTAATATTATTGGAGATGTGTTTTATCTCCATTGTAATAGGAATTGTAATAGGGTGGCGGACTTGTTAGCCAAAACTCTTACCGTGCCTTCTGTGGTGTGGAACTTTTGCTCTTCGGGGTTGGATGCTAGGACCTTTTTTTGGAGGGGGATTCTCCCCCCCTTGGTGGCCTCCGGTGTGGAGGAAGATTGTATTCGTGGTTTGTTTGTTGATTAATTGGATGAGTTATTTTCAAAAAAAAAAAAAAAATTTCTAACTTGAAGACTCACCCCTCACTATAAATAAGAGGCATTGGAAGACTTCTCTACTATAAATATGAGGCTTTGGAGGACTCCTCTACTATAAATAAGAGGATTTGCTTGTGATCTTCTCAACATAAAGACCCGCCATAATTATTCAAAGGCGTTAACCATCGTAAGTACCTTATGTTTTTCCAACCATGATTAATCACCTATTTGTTTACCCCCACAATTCCCAAAATGTTTCTATTCTTCTCCATTTCAACATCACTCACCTTCAACACAATATTCAACAAGTCTTTCCCCTTAAATCCTCTCTCAGGACCAAGGGTGGAACGAGACAACGCCTTCGACAAAAAAGGTGTTGTTCTCTCCACTTAACATGCAACTAGTAGATCTAATCTTCCATCAGAGCTTCACATAAGACCTCTTTAGTTCCTCTCGAGCTCTGCTAACCTCGCTCCCCTTGAAGCCCTAAAAACGCTCAACCTCGAATCTTCGAAGAAAATCTATAAGAGCCCAATGTCGCACACCATGATGTCACGGACACCCATGAACAAGCTCTTATCAGAATTCTCCCTCTAAAATTTGAGAGAGAACGATTCTCATTTTTTTCATTTGAAAAGTGACATGATCGTGATCAAATGACATACAAAAAAAATGTTGTTGAAAAAAAACTCTTATTTCACCAAAGAGTTCCAACCAATTGGTTAACCAATGAAATGAAAGATATTTCAAAGAGTTCCAATGATGTGGGCAAAAGGGACCAATTCAATTAGCTCTTCTTATTTTATTTATTTTTTTCCTCGTTCAAAAAATAAAAATATGTGGTCTTGCTTTTAGTCGCTAATATCACCCGAAGGCTTCAACGGCCAATAACAATTTGGTTCTTGCTCTGGTGGCTCCCACTTTCCCTCCAAAATCTCTATTACGAAGGGAGATCCTCCGAATCTTCTTCTTCTTCCTCAATTTCTTGTTCTACTCGTTCACAATCTCTTCCTCGCATCTGGGTTTCTCTTGATTTTGCAATTTTCGAACTAGGAATTGGGTTCGGAGAAAGCAGGAGTGAGTAAGAATGAGAGCTTTGAATTCGCATTTTGTGCTGATCGATTTGCACAGTTCATGGCATTCAGCGAACCAAATCCCTATTTCGAATCTCACGTATCTGCAAAATTCTCATTCCGTTTCGAAATTCTCCTTGCCATTTCGTCGAACACGTCGTGTGCGTAAGGGGATTGCTTCGTCCGAATCGTCGGCTCCGTCGTTTCGTTCCCATGATATTCGCCGGCCGTCATCTGATCGGATGTTTTTGGGGAATGGTTTGTTGACGAATCTGTCGACTTCTAGTCCCAATTTGGATTCGGATTCGGCCTCGACTTCGTCTCAATCGGAGGCTATTGCAGAGCTGGAGATGTTTGTTGAACTCTTACCTTCGAGGATGAGGAATCAGCTGAGCTCGCACGATGAATTTCGGGAATTGATTGAGGTGGTCTTGGATTTGGGAAGGAGCCCTATCGCTAGGTTTCCATCGGGGGATTGGACCATTTCTGAGGACCCAGTGAAGCATGAAGATCTAAGCCACGCGATATCGAAGGTAATCTGAAGATTTCAATCCTTTGAAAATATGCATGATTCATTGCTAATTGGAGTATGATTAATGTTTAATTATAGGGTTCAGTTATTGTTTAGTTATACTTAAAGTTGGGTACAGTGGATGAATAGACGTATTTTTCGTATGGAAATGCTATATGTAGGATTCTGTTCCTCTGTCAGTGTAATTTAGAATATACGTTTTGCAGTGTCAAACTTGGTTCATTTTGTTAATTGTGTTTCTGCTGTAATTTACTGGAATATGGCACATATTTGTCTTGTAAAATAACTAAGCTAAAATGAAAATCACTTGCTTAAAGAAATATACCTAAAGTTGCTGAAGCAGGCTATGTAAAGGATGCAGATCAATTAAATCTAGGGGTACTTGGTTTGTTATTTAGGTTGGAGACTTCTCAGATGACAACCGATCAGGCATGGACAGATCTTTGCATCGAATAAGTGCAATTCGAAACCGTAAAATGCAAATTATTGGCCTCACTTGTCGGGTAGGACGTTCTGTCTCTGGGAGTGCTGAGATCATTCGTGATTTAGTAGAGGGTGGAGGTTCCGTCTTGGTCATTGGACCACCAGGAGTTGGCAAAACCACATTGATTAGGTATGTAGGTTTTCTAATGGAAACTGGAAAACTCATGTTATTTGCTAAAATTATATAAAAAGAATATCCATGAACTTTCTTCTTTATTAAAAATACTCATATTCATTCATTAATTGCAATAAATATAATACCATTTACCTTTCTTATACATTTCTAAACTACACCCGAGGTAGAAATCGGTTAGAATAATGGACAGATAGTCAACTTGGCAGAACACCTTTTATCAGACTTATTCCAAGCGTCTCTCTTGAATTATCTAAAACTGTCCATCAACTCAAAAGCTTAAACTGATTGGTTGAGGTAAATTTAATTATGTTAAATAACAGTCTCTATCTTTACTACCGTTGTTTTTTCATCCGCATGAACTTCTACTAAAAAAGATAGCTTTGAAATGTTTATAAAAGGTCAATGGTATTGTATTGTTTCAGCTTTTGAAAGAATTAAAAGTACTTTTGAAATAAAGAGAAAAGTCTTATATATATATAACTTAGCTATTTGATTTTCTGTCTTGCTCTTGATGGTCAGCATATTGCACCAATAGTTGCAAGTGAATTGTGGGCAATGTTACGGTCCGAAAAAAAATATGTTGCCAATGTTTATTATAGCAATAGTCATTAGATGATAATTCAATGCATCTCAAATCACCACACCATCAAAAGGTTTTTTTTTTTTTTCTACTTTCAAGTCCAAGAATAAGACATAAAAATAACCTGAAATGAACTTTGCCTAAAGTTTAATGTCGGGGAATTTATGGTTTGGCGTCCTTTTGTTACTGCATAGAATTATGGGATCAGAATCATTCTTTTTGTATTATTTGACTTATGCAGAGAAATTGCTCGGATGTTGGCCGATGACCACAAAAAACGTGTTGTTATTGTGGATACTTCCAATGAAATTGGAGGTGATGGAGATGTTCCCCATGCTGGAATAGGCAGCGCAAGGAGGATGCAAGTTCCTAATGTTAATATGCAGCACACAGTGAGAGCCTAAGAACGTTTACGGTTTTAGCCATTACTTCATTTGATAGTCCTGCATCAAGGCTCGAGTTACTTTTTTTGTAGGTTATGATTGAAGCAGTGGAGAATCATATGCCTGAAAGCATAATCATTGATGAAATAGGAACGGAACTTGAAGCACTAGCTGCCAGCACCATTGCTCAAAGAGGGGTTCAGCTAGTAGGCACAGCTCATGGAATCACCATTGACAACATAATAAAAAATCCATCCTTGCAAATCCTTGTTGGTGGCATTGAGGTGTGAAAAAATCTCTAACTTATTGTTGCCTGCGACAAATGCATTTGCATGTATCTTTAACTTGAATATATTGCCAACGTTAATCAAGCGTTTATTCATAGTATTTACCTAGAAATCAATTTAAGGACATCATTCTTGCCTAGGAGGGAAAATGTAACTCTTTACAATCTGCTAGTTATCTTGCTAATCCTGTTTCGAGGAGCGGAAGCATATTGATGAAAGTGCTTATCATTTATGCTTCCTTTTTTCATTTCCTTGGTCACAGAGTGTGACCCTTGGTGACGAGGAAGCAAGGAAAAGAAAAGTGCAAAAGACAATTCTTGAAAGAAAAGGACCTCCTACATTTACTTGTGCAGTTGAGATGATATCCAAAACTGAATGCCGTGTTCATCACAGATTAGATACAACAGTTGATGCAATATTAGCAGGCACTTTCTCCTACTAATTTGCCATCGTTGACCTGTATTCCTTTCCTTCAAATATAATCAACTTACCGGTGATCATCTATTGTGTGTCCTCATTGGTGTAGGAAAAACTCCTCTTTTTGAAGTACGTCATGTGGAGACATATGCCAATCCTTCTATGGGGCCATCCCCAAATCTTGGGAAGAGTCTTCACGAAAAATTACTTTCACAAGACGATAACGTAATTGCTGATAGGGACTCTCACGTGGAAGTACGTCAAGTGGAGACTTACAGTAACCATTCAATGGAGCCATCTCCAATTCATGAACAGAGTCTTCAAGAAAAATTGCATTTTGAATATGAAAACATTACTGCTGATAATGATTCTGGCATGGAAGATTTAGGTCACCTTCCTTGGCAGCCTATGAGTAGGCCTGTGAGCAAAAAGAGCTCACCAGTGCGAGTCTATTCTTATAAGGTAAATCACCTATGAATTGTTATAATTGCTAGACTTAAAAAAGTATTTCGGTTCATTTATGGTTCGGCATTGGGGACGGTTATATAATAATGTGGTAAAAATGTGCTGATTTCATTGTTTTGGCACGTTTAGATTCTTGAAACCGATCTTCTACAAGTGGCTCAAGTACTGGGGCTTGAGAATGAAATAGATGTAAGTGATGACATAGAAACAGCTGATGCTATATTAACGTCCAGTGGTGAAATGAAGCAGAACCCATGGATCCGAAGTGTAGCAAAATTTCATCACTTGCCTGTGTTTGTAATCAAGGTACTCTTTATTTCTATACCTAGAAATTAAACACATGCTTTCTTCGCGTACTTACGACTCTATCATTACAGTCAAACACTATGGCTCAAATGGTCAAGGCAATCCGCATGATTATAAAGATTGACTCCAGCTCTACGACAAAAAAACCACGAAACACCCCAAACATTGTAATTGAAGATGATGCACCCATAAGAAAGCCATCCTTAGAAGAGATAGATGCATTGGAGGTAATTTCCTTTGCACATTGATACATTGTTTTTCTTAGGTGTCTTGATAAGCTTTTTATTACCAATTTGAAATTAAAATTGCGGATCTCTTCATTATGGTGTCAATTTTTTTGTAATAGCATGGCAACATATACTTTAAGCACGTTCACACAATGAAGACATTTCTGCTTTCATTTGTCAAAGATTCATAACCATTATGAGTTGGCTGGTTTAGTGTACAAATAAGGGTAATGCAAATAAAATGCATAGAGGTTCGTGTGAATAGTTGAAGTGCATGAAAACTAGCTCTGACACTCAAGATAAAAAAAGGGTCAAAGTATTAATGTATACTAAGATCTTAAAGTTGCCCAATTCTTTATGCAATTTTGTTAGTCATGTGCTGAAACTTGTCTTCATTTAGGTTCCTTTTTTTATTCTTTGTGTGTGTACAACAACTAGCTTCATAATATACGGCTAGATTCTTGTCTCAACTGCAATGCAATTGTCTTTCACAAGCATCCTATCTTACTCCATTGAGTGCTGATCCTGTCTCACTAGAATACAAGTTATGTGGCTAGATTCTCTTTGTTCTGTAAGGGGTGCATGTATGAGGGGAAGATGGAGAAGGGATGTGGGGGTAAAATTTACGCCATGTTTGCTTGGTGTAGAAAAAGCGTTTTTTTCTAATGTCTCTCTACAACTCCAAACAACTTTTCTCAAACAAAGTTTTCCCGGTCCTTCGAGTAACTTTTCCCCAACAAAGTTTTCTTACAACCCCTTCTCCAAACAACATTTTCCAAAGAAAATTTCCTACAACCCTCTCATCCAAACAACCTTTTCCAAACAAGCTTTCCTACGACCCACTCCTCCTGACCCCCTTTCCAACCTCTGTTGTAACATTACTCCTTAGTTCTGTTGCAAATCCATTAAACTCTTGCAGTTCTTTTGTGTTTTGACATATATTCTGTTGGCACAGTTATTTTATTATCTATTCAATCCATGTTGCACATGGTCATAATTCTTCTCCCGCTTTTAAATCTGACAGGAAGTTAGACTTGCCATTGAATATATCGTCATACCTGGTGGAGAGCCAGTTGAGCTTCTACCTCGATGCTCCGAAATAGTTGCTCGACAGCTTGAACTTGTGCAAAGTTATCAGTTAGCGGCCGAATACTCCAGTACTGAGCCGAACCCCAGGTTGCAAATTCTTCCATTAAGGTTGAAGAACAAGAATCATAAAGAATCAAAATCACTAACTGGCGAAGGTAGTGGTATTTCTAAGCTCCCTTTGCTGCCTGAATGAAAAATATAACCAGATCTCTAAACATGGTACAGTTTGCTCTATTATTTCTGGTGTATAAAATTGTCCATTTATGTACAGGCATGTAAATTATACATATTTGTATACCTCATTAACATAATTACTCATATCTTATCCCATCCTGGTTATACAACATTGTAAGAATTCCTTCAAATAAACAGTGAAATGGCTGTTGTAATGAATATGTACTCCAATATTCTAGCAACTCTTACTCCCCTTTTGTTTCATTTGGTGAAAAGAGATGTAATTAGCTTGCATTTTGATTAATTTGGTAGAGCCATATAGATGGCTAATTTGTGTGATAATGAAGTATATTTTGTAGTTTGTAGTTTATGATGCAAGTTGTATTAATAACCCAAGTTGCTCCGTATACTCCATGTTTTAATCCGAGTGTTATGATAAGCTGTGGATTTTGTCTCCAAGAGGTCTTTCTTTTCTTTTTTTTGAACAAGGAAACGTCAATTAATTGAGAACATTACAACCTAACCTCTCATATGAGGACAAACCAAGAACCGGGACATCCCCCGACACCGGCCCCAAACTACAACTTGGAAGTTGTGAGAATAATTGGTTTCCTGCTAGTTGCTTCTTCCTTCGATTGTAGCGATTGATTCTAGTTTGAGTGCGAGTTTTATGTAGGTCTTCCCTCTTCAATGATGATCCAACTTGGAACACTTTATTGGCGTGACCGACCCCTTTGAGTAATACTCTATGAAGCTCTACCCGGTTTGTTTCTACTCCTACATCCTCTTTTTGGATTATCTCCTAAGCTTGTGTGATTCGACCTACTCTTCACCAACAATGTTGAGTTTCATATCTTCTCCTATCATTTCACTATTTGGCATCGACATGGATTGTGTCTCATCCTATCTTCTTTGATCAGATTCAGTGATAGTTCCCGACATCTAGCTATCATTACCTAGATATGTAGATGATTCATGGGATGATCCCTCGAGTTCTCAAGCTTACGACTGTTTACAATTAAAGTTGGATATTCAAGATTCTGATAGCTTCGTCTCGTTATTTACTATGTTATCTCATTATTTAAGTGGCTTAGAGTCTGACCTTTTCTTCTCTCCTACAACGCTTTAGTTTAATCAATGAAGATGGTTTCATTTCCTATTCATTAAAAAAATTTTAAAAATTAACTTGCCCTCCATCCCACTAATGTTGATGGGATTGTTTACCAATTCCAATGGTATGAAGATCTATTTCCCAGTGTTGTGTATCTTTATGAACAGATATTTGACTTTAATATGTTATTTTTCTTAGCGACAACAGGCAACCGACAAAACTTTCATTTTCTTCAATTTTAAATTCATTCATTAAATTCAAGTCCATTATTTGATGTAAAAAGAAATGTCAATTAAAGGCCAGGGAAGTGATGCTTATTTCTTTGAGAGTCAAATGTGTTGAATTGTCAATTGAAAAATCATAGCTGGCTTGTGATAAGCATTGACTCTTGACTTCACTCACAAGCTCTCAATATAATAATATACAATGGTAATTCATCCTAACAAATAATTACGGCTTGTTCTTAACATATATTAAACAAACAAAAAAAAAAACATATTCAAAATTTAAAATATCGAATATTTATTTTTATAAACTTCTTATGGAAATATCGATCAAATGAAATGAAATTGAAGATATTTAAAAATAAATGAATAGATGCCTTTTAGTACGATATACAATTACTTTACTCACAAACTTTCATTCTTCAATTTTAATTATAACTTTTTTTAACGGTTTTCTTTAACAAATTGATTGAAAATTATAAGTGAAATAATTGAAAACTATCGTTTTGATTCATTTACATTAACTAATCCAATTTTTTGCTGTACAATAAATATTTTTAGAATTACTCATAAAATTTCTTTTGTTTTTTTTAATTAATTAAATTATTGATGTGAGTTAAAATTAAGGGAAAAGTACTCCACAATAACTTTTCATTCATCTCTTTTGTTTATAACATTTTTTTAAAAAATAATTTTTAGGTAGATTTTCATTCATTTTTCGAAAATTTTAATTTTACCCTTTTTTTTAGCAAACTGATGAATCACTGATCGAGTAAATGTTAATGCATCACTAATGTCAGCTGAGCTATATTCACTTTGACGAACCAATATTGTTTTTGGAACTCCTTTTTAAGTGAAACTAATTAAATTTTAGAGATATTTTTGAGCTAAACTTCATAATTTAATCTACAAAAATAATGGATTTTATGGGACATGAATTTGGGTATTAAAAAATAGTGGTTGGTTAATAAGAAGATGCATGCACTTTTTGTTTGATTATGAATTCACGGTATAAAATGGAAGAACACATTTTGCATGATGTTTTTCCTATCCATACCCTACTCTATAAATTCATATATTCTTTCTTATTTATTAACCGAATTTGGGAAGCCTTCGACCAACTGCGCCATACCTTGAGGACAATAATTTTTGGAGTTGAGATTATATGTGTATTAAATAATTCAATAAAAATCTTAAAATTGCCAAAAAAAAAAAAAAAAAAAAAAACAATCCCTTGCTTGTTTATGTATATAATTTTCTAGTTTAGCAATAATTTGGAAATAGACTCAAATTTGTAAACATATTTAGATCAATTAAGTTGTTAATTAGCATGTAACCTATTTAATAATAAACAAATAATATTAGCCTTTATTTTCTATATATTAAAAAACAACTATTCAAAACGAAGATCTCTCTCTGTATATATATATATATATATATTTGTTTCATTTGTCCAGATGCAACCTCTTTCTTTGCTCCAATTAAAGACTTCACTCAATCAAAAGTCCCAACTTGTTAATTAATTAATTAAGTTTATGTTTTCTTGTTTCAGTAATTAAATTAATAATAAATTTTTATATTCCTATATATTTAATTTTAACACATATTTTTAGTAAAATTTAGAACGGGTGTCTGCTACTAATCTCTTTTTAATATATATATATATGTATATATAATATCTTAACTCTGTTGACATTTATTCGATTATATTTAATGTATTTTTAATCATAAAAATTTTAATACAATAAACGGTTAAGTTTTTGTGACTCTACCTCTTTAACTTGGGTTAATTAAATGTAACCTTAGTTAAATATTGGGTTAGGTCAAAT
>JBBMEG010022013.1:589-14192 GCA_037832605.1 Cyclanthera cordifolia | reverse complement strand
GTTGTTTTTTTATTAATTCAATAAAAATATTTAGAATGAAATTGAAAATGAGAAAAAACAATTTGAAAAATAAATCAAATTCTTAATGAAATCAAAATCTAACCAAAACATTACCGAATCAAATAAAAATTGAATCAATGAGTTCATCATTTATTGGACATTGATTTGGACCCAATTATTGAAAAACTGAGTATATTGGTTGGGTTGTCGGTTTGATACAAAGCTGATAAAATCAAACGGAAATCATCCATATTCCTGGTTGGGTGGATTGGATAGGGGAACTATTTTTCATGTTGGTCAATCCTCCGACTTGTGTCTATCAAATTTTTTGATTGGATTGAGTTGAATTGTTGAAGTGTGTTAATCTTATTTTTCCTCCCTAAAACAAAACTCAATTCAAGGTGTACAAATAGTAACATAAATAAAGAAAAGATGCATACTAAAATAGTTGAACCTAGATTAAGTATATATATCTTATTAGTGGTTCTTGTCAATGTTCTAAAAACATATCCTATTACTAAATCACTCACACATACAGATAAACCTAAATAAATTTTTAATTCGAGTTGAGTTGAACGAGCAAAAAACTTGTTAGCAAAAGAACTGACCAAACTCAACGAAATTTATAAAATCACAACCCAACTCATGTAAATTTATAATCCAACCTAATCCTTACGGTTCGGGTTGGAAAGTTCGAATTGCTCGAGTTGTCGATTCCTTTGTACATCTTTACTTTATAACTTTTTTTGGATGTGTTTGAATTTGATAGAAAATAGCGGATAGGAGTGTAGGAAAAAGTTATTAGTAATTGACATAATAAACTACTCGTTTGGAAATTAGTGTTAGGAGTGGTTCGATAATTAACTACTTATTTGAAGATTTATGTTATTAATGGTTGAGTGATAAATTTCATATGAAGTTTGATGAAGAAATTCTACCAGTAGTTAATAGAGGTAGTTTACCACCAAATAAAAAACAAGGCGGTTCTAGAAGAGTGATTGCTCTTCCACTAAAAACAAACGTACCTTGAGTTTTTTTCTAAGACTATATTTGTTTTTGGTAGAAATTACTCGTGAATAATCACTCTTCTAAAATCATGTGTTTTTACTTAGTAATAATTAACCACTCTTAACCATTTATAGTATTCTTCATCAAGTCCCATTTCGAACCTTCCATCAAACTTATCATTCAATCATTACTAGGACCAATCTCCAAATCAGTAGCTAGTGATTCAACTACTACTAACATCAATTCTAAAACGAGTATTTAATTACTTCAACAATTATTAACATTTTCTTAAACGAGTAGTTAATTATTCAAACAACTGCTAAACTCTTCGTTCAACTCCACTACTTTCTACCAAATCTATATTCTGTCTTGTTTTTTAGTTAACAATAATAGAAGAAAATTTAACCATTATGAAGTAACCTTGTGGTTAAAAGGATATTTTAAAGACTAAGAGGTAACGAGTTTAATTTATGATGACATAAAAATTATTTTTTTACGACTTTTCTTAACATATAAATGGTGCAAGTGCAAGTAGTATGTCTTCCATCTATACATATATATGCATGTATGTATGCGTGTATATATAAATACACATATGTAGAGTATTTTTAAAATATTATTATACGTTTATTCTCATTAATTTTTATAAAGAAAAAAAAAATGTAAAGAGAAAAAAGAATATACATTTTTTAATACGATTTTTTATCATATGTGTCTAAAAAGTCAATAACATGTTATTTAAACAAAAATTTAAGATTTTTCCTCCAAAATTTGTAAAGATATTTTTTTAATAATTTTTTTGTAGCCTTTTTAAAACTTGTGGAGTATTTTTGAAAATTTTCAAATTTCAAAAATAATTTTAATAAAAATTCTATAGTCCTAAGGAATTACTGATAGTTTAGCTCTTTGTTTTTATATATATACACACACACACATCTGCATGGACATACCTATATATACATATACAAATACACATATTCATACAATATACATACGTTGTTGTTGTTATTATTATTATTATTTTAATTTAAATGGAAGGCACTGTAAGTACAACTTCACCTTACAACTCATCCGTCAGGCTTTTTACCCTTCAACCGCCACAAATTACTTTTAATAGTAAGTTTTTTACCTTGTTTCATTTTAGTGTATGTACTTTTCAAAAGTCAATTTATTTCTATTTTTATACAATTTAATACAATCACTTTTAACTCAAAAATAATAATATGATGATATTTACTTCCCGAATTCACTGAAATGTAAGCTACTTTTATTTTTTTGAAAGAATAGTATTGTATGTATATCAAAGTTAAATTTAAACGTTCTATTTTTTATAGACTATATTATTATTCTCTCATTTTCCTCAATTTCTTTAATGTAGTTTTTTAATATTTGATTTTTTTTTAAAATGTCTTAATTTTTGAAAAATTATTTCTTCATTTTAAAATTAATTATAAATAGAAAATAATAATAATAAAAAAGAATAAGATGATTGACAATGGTTATGGTAAAAATGATTATATTTTTCACATTTCATTCAAAATCATCCTTGATGCCAAAAAATGGTCAATTGGGATCAACGACACAATTTGTTTATCGACGACGAATTTTTCTACAAAACAACGAAATTTAGGCACATCGGTGTGGTGTGAGCCACATGGTATCCAATATCTACGTCAGTAAAAAAGAATGTTTAGAGAGCTAGAGAGCTTTTAGAACGTGCTTACAGCTTGATTTTGGCTTGGAGAGAAATGAGAATCATTACGACTTTTATAGTAGCCGGTAGTGTAAAGCTGCAGCTAGAGGTGTTCATACATTTTCCGTAAAATGATTCGGCCGACCGAATTAAGAGCGGTAGGTCGATTTTCATGTATATGTTGGTCGGTGTTGATTAAAAAAAAAGTTAACATAAGTTTTTCAATCGGTTAAGTGGGTTGGTCGGTAATAAAATTTTCTTTTATAAAATATTAATATTTTCATATAATTAATTACATTTATTATTAATTTATGGTAAAATCAACTTAATTTTAAATGATGTGTTCTAAAATATATTTGATATATTCATTTCTTTTAAACTAATTCACAAAATTTCAATAGAAAATTGTACGATGAATATGTTTTTCATTAAAAAAATGAAAAAGATAAAAAAAATGAATTAATTGATTTAACCGACCGATCGATTCGGTTTCATTTTTAAATTAACCGATAAGGTCGGTTCGGTGTCAATTTTCACCGAAAACTAACACCCACCGACCGATGAACACCTCTAGTTGCAGCTCACTAAAGGTGACTTAATGGTCAACTGTTTGTAACAGATGCCATTTAAGCCAAGTATTAACACTAACGTAACCCCTGACCATTACACTTGAGAGGTGTAACGGTCTTATCTCGGAGTTACTTGAACTCAGACAACCTTTGCAAGTCCTCACCTCCATCGCCCTAGAGTTACACCAAGAAGGTTCACTCCTTTAAAAGAGGAGTTCACGCCTCTAAAGGTTGTGGACCTTCTTGGTGTAACTCTAAGACGTTACCCTTTAGTGGTGCAACGACCTAGGATGTTACTTAGACTCGGTCGGCTCTTAGGGAAACCCTAACCTCCACGACTTTCTTAGGGGATGTTCGACTTCGACCAATTCAGAAGAGCCCAATTTTAACATGGTCCGACCCGAAGGGGACTGGATCCCACGGCTGACTCCACTTGGGTGGTTAGACTTCTAAGCGTGACTCCCGACCGTTATGTATCCATTCGTCACTTGGACTTGGTCGGCCATTAGGTGAGCCCTGATCTCCACGGCTTTCCCCCTTAGGGGGTGTTTACCTTGGACCGTCCCCTCAAGGTCGGCTATTAGAGATAAAACGAAACGACAACGTTCTCGTTATTTATCAAACATCTTTATCGTGCTCTTGCTTTAAACGACTTCGTCTCTTTTGTTGCATTACTGTTGTATTCTTTTGTCTTGTAGTGTAACAATTCTATTAATGAGTTTTTAGGTTTTTTCACATTAGGTTGTACTCTTTAATCTGAGCCTTAGCCATTTTGAAGAAACGAAAGTTCATATTGAGTTTTGAGCTGATATTCATCTCTAACCTCTGTTTTTAACTTCCACTTGAGCTATATTTTCATTAGGTGAATTACACATTAAAAGAGAGTTAAAATAAATAAATTCATAAGAAATTATAATTTTGTCCCTTAGTTTTGAATTAAGCTATAACTTATTTCATGTGATTTCGAAATTAATAATTTAGTCTTTGTATTAAGAATTTAGAACTTAGTTCACTTAGTCTTGAAAATTATAATTTAATCTAAATAATTGAGTAAAACATAAAATTATTTAAAAACTATCAATTAAAATTGCTGAGGAATCTAAGCATGCAAAAGATTGATCACAAAAGTACGCAAATGTTGTTATGTATGTGCAAGAACTTAACTTACACTATTAATATTTAAACACATTTAATGTTATCAATAATTACGAGTAACAATAATTGTTTTTTAAGATGAAAAAATGGTACAAACTATCATTAAAATTTAAATTATTAATTTAATTTATTACCTGCTTAAAATTTGATAAATATTGTATTGTAATCTACCTAAAGTTAAATTTAATTATTATAATAAATTCAAAAAAAAAAAATAATAATAACGAGTACGATTGTCATATATTAATTGAAAAGGTAACAAATATTAACATATGATCAACTCATGAATCGAAAAGTAATTAAAAGATATGTCAACAAAGAAAAAAAGTTGTAGACAAAATGAAATTACAATTTATTGAACAAAGAATTAGTGAAATTGCAGAGATTACAAAAAAAAAAAAAAAAAAAAAAAACTAAAACAAAAATAACATTCATTCAAAAAGAATTTATGCAATTGTAGAGATGTTAATAGAGAACCAAAAAAATGTGAAAAAAAAAAATGAATTCAATAAAGAATTCGTGAATTGCAGAGAATAGATCAGAAGTTGAAATAAAAAAAAATCTCAAGCAAACGTGGTTCATCATCGGCTTAGGGTTAGAAATACTTACCTTGGATCTTCAATCCCTACCGAGTCGGATTCACAGAATCGTTCCAAGAAGTGGAAGATCACACTGTCAATTTTGGTAATGCAACCCTGAAAAAGTTTGATTTGCACATGAAAACCTCAACGAAGGTCTACACATTAGAAAGATTGGCGAATCTAACGGCGAGGATAAAATATCTATGAAGAATAACAAAGAGTAAACAAAGTTAGGGCATAGAACGAAGTTAATATTGATGGTTGTGAAGTAACAAAAAACCCTAACTATGTAAAAACTTATGAAAATTGGTGTCGAAAGATGCGGAATGAAACGTACAAGAAGATTAAAGAAGAAGAAATTTCGATTTCATGAATTAATAGAAGGAAAAATCGAAATAGAAGCAGAGATATGAAAGTAAGAATGAGAGAGAAATTGAACTAGAGAGGAAACCAAAGAGACACGATGAAAGCACGTGAAAAATGGAGAGAGAGTTTGTTAAATCAAATTAACACTTTTGTAAAACTACCCACCAAAACGGAATTAAGGGACTAACTTAATACGGGGTTAACTTAACCAATTCCAAACGTGCTCTATATTGTGAAGACATTTAAAGTCATTTAACATAAAATTGAGTCAAACCCTACACATATCCTCACAACCCCTCTATCCAAACACACCTTAAGAGGAGATTGAATTTGAATGAGAGGAAGAAGGGAAAATCAACTCTATCTTTGTTTTGAAAACATTACATTCTCTTCCCAACTTATCTTCAATATTTCACCAAACTTCGTATCAAACTTTTTATCAAATTTCATCTAAAACAAACATCTTTCTTCTAAAACACAAATCACGATAAAGATTATGTACAATCTCTCTTCTCTAAAATATGAATTCCCAAATAAATATTGCATATCTCTACATTATTCAATTTTCTATCTTATTATTCAATTTCCTCTCCTCTCCTCTCCACTCCTCTTCTCTTCTCTCCCCTCAAAACCAAAATCTAATTGCCCCTAATATCTTATATGAATTAGTTTTTAATATATGGTCTCTCACTTATGACATTTCGAATAAAAATCCGTATTTACAATGAACATATTTACATATTTGTGTTTGGTTTTTTTTTTTAAAACCATAACATCTATTTCCACGTGTAATATATAAATCATGATATGATTTTCGATCAAGCCTTGTACTAATTAAATAAATTATCCCATGTAAGAAAAAAAAAAAAAAAACTGATCCCATTGATGAAAACATTCAACGAAATACACCAAAAGTAGAGAAATTAAAGAACTTTCATTTTCGCAGACCTATTTCTTTAGCTCCATTGATTCTCAATCTATATTCTTCTTCCTTTTTAGAAGCAATCAATTCCAAACCCACGTTGTTTGGTAAGTTTTCACCTTCATTATATGTGGGTCATAAATTCAATATTTATTTGTTAATTATGATATGGTTTTGTCTTTTTATACAACTAGAGTGATATTTTTTTTTTTTAATTCAATAACATTTGTCACGATAACTTTCCTTCGATTCACAATATTGTTGAAGATTTCACTATCTCTCACTCAAAAGTTAGAAGGTGGACTACTCCTCTCATTATCAATTTATTTTGAAATAAATGATCCCACTATTTAATATGATATTAGAGTTCATTAAGCACAAACGAGTATTTAATTTTATAAAAATGAAATTTAAATCTGATTCAAGATTGAGTAGCCCAAAAGATGAATATCTTGAGGAGACGTGTTGACGAAGATTTCGTTACTAATTTAATATAACTAATTGATTTTTCGATGGATGTGCATACAATCTAATATAACTACTTTGCATGGGAATAGAGTCAACGGCAAATAGAGGCAGCTGCCGGCCCTAATTTATCTTAAATTATATTGATAATTAATATACAAATCATGCACACATGCAAAATAATATTGTATATATTTGACAACGTACCAAAAAAGGAGGCAGATTAGAACACTAACCCTTGCTAGTTAATCTTATATAAAATTTTAGAAACTATTTTTTTTATTTGTTTTCTCGTATAATTTTCTAAGCTTTGATTATTTAAGAAAATCAAGTTAATAAAAATAGACTAATGAACATACACAAGAAAATTGAGATGTATAGATTCAAATTTATTATTTATTATTATTATTTTCATTAGTATTCTGACTGCTTAGGCCTCCTTATTTCAAATTAATGAGTTGTTTGAACATGTTGCTACTAAATTTATATTAATTAAAAAAAAAATTAATGTTTTTGAAAGTACATATGAGAATGTTGGGGGTAAAGAGAAGTTTGGCAGAGTAAATTAAAAGGCATAGGCGTAGGGGATATGAGGATCTAGGGTGGAGCTTCCTTAACTCATTACCTAACATCTGGAAAGTGAAAGAGAAAAATGTAGGGTTTAGGGTTGGAAACCCTTCAATCTAGCCTAGCTGTTATTAATTATTTTCCTTAAAATCCTCTATTTGCATGCCTATAAATACCTCTATATATATTATTATTTTTTTACCATAAACCCTAACTTAAGTTGCTTTTTTTTTTTTGAATTGTTTTGTTTTATATATTGATTAATGTAATTGTGATACTCTCAACCTAGTAACTGTTTAGTTCTACCAAAATGTATTAATAGTGTTGAGGTATTGCTATAGTTATCAACTTTATGAAGGTGCGCGCTCCTCAAGGTAACTAGGTTCGAAATGCACATGACATTAGTTTGTAGACATCTCCTAAGTCCCCGTTCCTCCGACGTCTTTCTCTAACTCATGACTTAGGAACATACGCCCTAATATAGTAGAATAAAGTTTCAATTTATTGTTTTCCAAAAATTAGAAGTTTAAAATTTGTTTAAATAGGATGTTTAAATCTTCTGAATCTTTAATTTTAGACCATAATTAATTTCTCTGGAAAAATGTGCATTTTATGTGTTGGAATTATACACTAAAATGAAATCTCAATATAATAATAAAATAATGTTAAATTGATAACATATATTGATTAATAATTAAATATTAATAAATATTCTCAATTGTTTTACTCGGAATTTTTCATATACAAAAAATAATAATAATAATAAAAAAAAAATCATGAATAACATATTTTTAAAGTAATTATATGTATAGCATAAAATTGGTCTTGTCTCTATCAAAAGCTAAAAAGCTTTTCGTGTCTATTCAACCTATATACTTAATTAGTTCGGTCATAGATTCTTTGTAGTAATTTCCTTTATTAATAATATTTTATATTTTCAAACCTGTGACGTAGATATTTAATTGGATTGAAACCAACGTGTCACTGACTATTTTGGTGAAGATTTATAAGTTTGTATCAAAGTATCTGACTAGAAACTTAGTTTACATCTCTAAAGTGGGGATCTGTCTAATTAATAGAGCAATTAAACTCTGGTATGTAATTGGTTTTGAAATCAACCCGTTCTAAACCAGCAAACCCAACAACAAAAAATTAACTAATGTTTGGAAAATTGTAGCAAAGTTTCTAAAACAAACAGCAAAGAAATTTCCATGTTTTTTAACCTATAATATCTTTATTGATAGATTAGGTTAAAAAAAAAAGGGTTGAAATTAGAAGTTTAAAAGTTAAAAATTCTTAAAATTCCTTTTTTTGTGCAGTAATTTTCCAAGTAGTGGCAGTGCCCTATTTTGGAATCAACATGATTTTTGGATTTGGAGAATATGATGATGAAAAAAAAAAAAAAAACAAACAAACATTGATACAAATCCCAATTTCCAAAAAAGTGAGAGACTTTTAACACAAAAACTTGACCTTATTTGTAAACCAAAACTCAGAACTGAAGAAAACTACAGGCTATGTGTTAGACATGGGGGAGATGGAAGGCCCCCTCTTTTCTTTTCTTTTTATTTATTTATTTATTTATTTATTGGATCTTCATATCAAATATAGCAGCTTTTTAGGCATGCTATCCATCACTTTGTTTTATATTCCATTTGTTTTATCTTAATTCTTAATCATATATTCAAATCATTCAATTTATATCTTAATCAAATTATATTCTCGGTCCTATTTGGTTAGGGTGACCAAATATTAGGAAGTGATCTATTTCTTTCACTTTCCATCTCTTTCTATTTCTTCCATGTTAGAAAAAATCTTATCTAATTATCGCATGGATAAGCATAAAGTAACTGATAAATTAAAAGCAAAAATGACAAAATAGAACACAAGAATTTACGTAGAAAAACTCCAAAATTAAAAAAAAAAAAAAAAAAACCACAGATATAAAGAACTTCTCCTATGAGAAAAATTGATATAATGTCACAAAATTCTCTCACTGGTCCCAATTACATAGACATTCACTTCAAATCTAATACTGCTCACATCATTTGCCCCTACTTTTCACAAGAGAATGCAATACGAATTTAACTAGAGTCAGTACACGAAGCTTAAAATGCTTCTAACTGGATGTCTTGAATCTAAAGGCTACATGCTCGTTTTATAGTGTTTGGAGTACATCACTTTCTTTTAGTTTCTGATTCCTTTGACCTTTTTTAATTCTTTTAGCTTTCCTATTCTTATGACCATTTCGAATGTTTTTAGCTTTTCGAAGTGAGACTATTTTCTTCTAATATTTTTCCAAAAACTCAATAAGAGTTGTATTTAGAGCCATGCCTCAAACGTAACCATGTCGATAGAACGTCTCGGTGTAGAAATAAGACATTTTGAGCCTGGAGATGACCAACAATAATGTACTCTCAGGAGAAGTTAGTTTGAGTATCAGTTAAACGAATCGACTATATGATGAGATCTCGGTTGGAACTTTGTTCGAGAGGAGGATTGTTGAGATGCAAACAAAGTATCCACATTTGTTAGAAGAGAAGAAGATCATGAGTACTATATAAGTGATGACAACTATCTCCACTGATATGAGACATTTTGGGTAGAACAAAAAACAAAGTCATGAGGGGCATGCCCAAAGTAGACAATATCATATCAATGTGGAGATTCGGGTAGGGTTGTCATCATTATTATTTCCACCATCCCAAACATACCCTTAATCTTTTAATATTGTTGTTCCATAATCGAGTTCGTATAGTTAACTTTGTGAAATTAATCAAGTTCAACATCAAGATATGAGTTCGTCTATTTAGTAGGAAATGCTTCCTTCTAATATAGTAGAAATAAGCTAAAATAAATGAAAAATGAAAGAAAATCAATCTCTCACATCTTCTGATCTACAACATCTTATTAAATATCAAATCAAAGTGCTTAACACAAATTTCAATAAAAGTTTTCCGACCTTTCCTCTCTTCAAAAAACAAATACACTCTAAAAGTAATAAAAGTTTTTTATACCAAATTTCATCTAAAATAAATATATTCTCTTTTAATTAACACAAATTCCAATAAAAGTTTTCTAATCTTTCCTCTCTAAAACATCGATATCTAAACAAATATTACATATATCTAAGAGGTTGTTTGGGCCACCATTAATAAATGAGAGATTGTGATCAATAATGATTTATGTTGATTGGGCCACCGAGGATCATTCCCTCCATAATCACGTTTTCCCTAAATCACCCTTTTTATTCTCCTCATAACTATTTTCTATTTTTCCCATAACAACTTTTTATTCTTTTCATAATTATTTTTTACTCGCATCATATCCATTATTTTATTTTTCATATTATCATTATATTTTCTCAAACACAATTAATCATTCTCTTAACCACAAACACAATTAATCATTTTCCCCGTAAAGAATTAGAGAATTAAGATATCCAAAAAATTTAATTAAATAAAACTAATATACGCGTACACAATTATTTTTTAATATATATAACATATAACTTAGCATATATTTTGAAATTCTTTATTCTAAATTTAAAATTTAAAAATGGCGAACTAATATTTAATAAAATATAGATAAAATTATGTGATTTGTTCAAATTTATTATTATTATTTAAAATCTCTAAATTATTTTAAGTTTGGTATATTGACTCTAGTTAAATTTTATTTATATTCTTTTTTTTTTAAGTTGAGCAAATGAGTCTAAATATTGAAAAGATTTGAAGAGAATATTAATATAATTTGAATCCAAAAAGAATTTATTATGATTATAAAATATTTTTATGTATTAAAAGTTCTTTCTATTCGAATTATCTTCTTCAATTTTGAAAGTTTTTGCGTTTCTACTTTTCTAAATTTAATAAATAATGTTTAGATATACTCACAAAAGTGTGAAACTAAAAAAATGGGGGCATAAATTATACATCTTTTTCCAATTCACCAAAAAGTTTTTAACTTATATATCTCTCTCCGCTCCTCACTAGAACGGAGCCAATAACCTTTTCAAGTCCTTGTTAAAAAGATTTAAAAAGCCTAAAACATCTCATAGTATAAGTAGGAATAACTTGTCCACGACTTTAATCAACACCTTTTTACCCTCATTCATCCCATCTTCCATCAAGAGGAACTTCCCGTTCCAAGATTACAACTATTTTCCCTACATCCCCTTCGTAGATTTAAACAACACTCTTATTTCTATAATTTTGGACATCCGTAGATGGATCTCCAAATTCTTATAAATCTTCGCCACAATCAGCTTACTCAGAAAGAGTACATGCTCCTCAGCCCCATTATTACCACCTAAAACATAGAAGACTATGTTAAATAATATTGGAGAAATCTAGATAATTTCCCTTTATTCTAGATGTTCAAAGAAGATTCTAGATCATACAAGTATATTCAAGATTGATGGAGAGAACTCTAGAACACTCTTTGTCTAAGATTGGTGTAGAATTATCTAGAGCATGCACTTTGTCAAAGTGAAATTGTGACCACATGATTGTCTTGATTACCAAGGCAAGATGTGGCTAATTTATGACCATAGGATTAAACTTGGAGCCCAAGTTTGGAAGTGCTATAAATAGGTGATGCCCTTGGCAAACCATCCCAAAATCTCCCGACATCCCACATCTAAGTGAGTGAGGGTGTGAGATAAAAATAGAGAGAGTTTCTTGAGTTTGATGCTACTTTGTAAGAGAGAAAATTTGTAACTCATATTTTTATAGTGAAGTTCTTCTATCCTTGCCCGTGGTTTTTACCCTAATTTGTTTAGGAGGTTTCCACGTTAAATCATTGTGTCATTCTTTCTCTTCTTCCTCTTCAATATTGTTATTGTGTTCTCAATCTATTTTAGCTGCGACTCTGCTCTATTCGATTAAACAATCACAACAGACTATGGAAAATTAATTTCTCGACCTGAGGCTCTCTCATAGCAACCTAAAATAATCGTTCATCTTGGAGCAATCCTCTTCAGCCGTCCTTTTCCACCTTTTTATAGACATACCCCCAACACTTGTAGCACCGTCTTTGAAGACAACGTCAAAGTTAACTCTGGTGGGTCGAGCTTTGCTAGAAATGAAAACTTCGGCATTGATGTCTTTGAAACCTCCCTCGGAGCGAGTACTCACCAATTGTCAGTGGCTATTAGTCTCCTTCTTAACATTTAGCGGCGGAAACTAGGTTCCTCCTCTCCTCATAGTCCAACTCCCATCGGAGACTAACCTCTCACGATCAAATGGCATGTTTTGTCTTCAAAATTAAAAATTTTCTTCTTTATCTCAACCAACCTCCCGCGATCGACTATCGTCAATCTCCGTTTGTGTTTCCTCTCATGATCGAGAAATCCCAGTAAGACACTCCAACAATTCATGTCTCCCCTGATTATAAGAGCTTTACCTTCCAATACACATCCTATGCGACATGCATATCGACAAACCTCCTTTAGAACCCAAAAACACGCCCCTTTTAGAGCCCAATAATCACCCACAATTGGATTTTCTAAGATAACCTGTAGGAGTTCGAAAACTTACCTCGTGGTGAGCCAAATGCCCACAAGCAAAGTATCAATTAAAACTTTCTCTAAGTCCAGCAAGAATTTTTTTAATCTAAAAAATTTAGAGATAGAATCTCATGAATGTAAAAAAAAGAAAAAGAAATTTATAAACCTGCAAAATTAGAGATGTTCATTTTCCTCGCAGAGCCTGGTCCCCGCGGGGAACGGGGCTGAAGACGGGATAAAATTTTATACTTATTTATTTACTTTTTATATAAAAATATATATGTTGGTAAAATTATGTAAGCAAATGAGTATTTTTGTTTAAAATGTAAAATATAATTGAAACTTGAGGTTAAAAATATTTAATTATTTGAATTTATTATTTAAAAAAATTTAAGTAATAAATTCAAATAAGAAAAGAATGAAAAAAGCTTAAAAAATTCTTTAAAGAGAATCACCCGACAAAGAATTCCTGCAAAAAGAAACGATGAATTTCGCCGGAACGAGAATCGATTTTGAAATCAAGGATAGAGATAGAGAAGTCATTCACCGGCCCCGACCCCGCCCCACCCCGTGGACAGATCTATGCAAAATACAAGCGGACAAATATATTTAACTATGTACTAACTTTTTATTGATTTTTTTTAGATATACTAACCATTTTCTTATATAGATATAATAGATAGCAAATAAAAAAGAAACCCTAATAAAAGTGCCCGATATACTATATTAAAAAATTCTTTAAAGAGAATCACCCGACAAAGAATTCCT
>JBBMEG010022002.1:6184-25863 GCA_037832605.1 Cyclanthera cordifolia | reverse complement strand
GTGGCTCACACCACACCGGTGTGCCCTAAGCCTTTCTGTTTTGCAGGCCTTTCGTCCTCTACTAAACAAATAGTACTTTGGATAGACCGTTGACCATTTTTCGGCATCAACAGTACTATACAAAACAATTAGTTGTTACGTATAAATAATTGAGTATTTTTATGCATTATTCATAAAAATATATTATTTATTATTAATAAATATATTACTTAAATATATAAAACGTGGATGGGTTCGTACATATATTATTCAAGTGTATTGTAAGTTAGTGACTGGGTACATGTAATATTAAAGATGTCCTGCAAATCCAAGTTTGAGGTGCAGATGTTATTCGAGGTATAATGTAAGTAAAGATCTAAGATGAAGGTATTATTCATCAAACCTTTATAAATACGACAATTTTGAATAAAAAAAATTATGCATTTGTAATTTATTTCTCAACATAAAATTTTCATTTAAATTATACTTGAAATTTGATGATTTTCAAAACATTTACCAATGTTTTTGTAAATCAAATACTTTAGACAATATTTGTAAATCAAAACATTTTAAAATTTTGTTACATAGATCTAAACAAAAAGGGTTATATGAAAATATATACACATTCTTTTTTTGCTTGCGAATTGATTTTTTTTTTTTTTTCTTTTTTACTTAGAAACATTTGTAATTGATCTCTTTAATAAATATGAAGTTGATTAAAATTTAAATTGATTTATTAACATTTTGTTTGAAAGAATTTGGAACTTTGAGAGAGCATACGTTCAAGTCCAAATTTTCAACACATTGTGTCATTCTTAAGACCAATAAATATTGATTGAAGAAAGATTAAAATGTAAACATATTTCGTAGTCTTATAGAGAAAAATGATACTTGAAAATTAAAGATAGAAACTGAAGGTAAAGAATAACTGAGAACAAAAAATAAAAATAAAAATAAAAATAAAAACATTTGTACAAAGAATACTTGCGAGAATGAAAAGGCTGATATAATTATCACCAATAAATTTATTGAAACTCGTTGTCCAAATATAGGATTGGCGTACAGTATAAACCATAGCGTCCCAACTATGTGGACCAAACGACTCCTATATGGTATTTATTATAATATTAGTTTTAATGTGTTTTGATACATTGTATTTAACCCAAATGCTATACATACTAATATTCAATTACTAATTTGTTTTATATATAAATACATATGTAGTCTCTAGGTTTACGATGTAATTTCTATTGCGCCCTTATATTTCAAAATTTTACATTTTTACTCGTGACATTTTTTAAAATGTTTAGTTTTAGTCCTTGACATTTAATTAATGCTAAATTTTAGTCTCTGACTCCGTGCAATTAAAAAAAATCAATAGTTTAAGGTTCAATGATGATGTCTCTTTCTTTCTGCCTTCCCTTATTCATATCTTCTCCCCTGATCATTTCCATTCTTTTCAATATCTTCGAATACTTTCATAATACTATTTTTTATATTCACAATATAACACTTTTTACCCATAATAAACTACAATACTTACAAAATTGTTGGTGTCTATTATGTATATATATTATAACAATATGCATCACCTATGTAGTTGTTGATACCAAAAAAACGTCCTCTAAGATCAATGGTAGTATTTGTACTACCAAGAACGAGATGCTTACAAAATGACAATAAATAATCACACCGGTGTGGTGTGAGTCATATGACCCTTGATGCTTATGTTAGTAGAATATTCAGAGTCTTTAGAGAGAATATAATAAAATATCCACCCCTTCAGGGTCAAACTTGCGTTTGGCCAATTCCACAAAGGTCCTAGCCACTCTTATCCACCTATTAAAGGGCAAACTTGTCATCAACCGACCATCAAGAGGTCCTAGCCTCTTTGACCGACCTCTTGAGTCGGACTTGCATTTGGGCGACCCCACAAGGGGTTTTAGTTTCCTCGACCAACCCTCTTAGAGGTCGAACTTGCATTTGGCTGACCCTTGAGAGTCCTAGACTCTTTGGCCGACCCTAGCGGTCCTAGCCTATTTAACCAACTCCTTATGGGTCAAGCTTCACATCAACCGGCCCTCGAGGGGTTTTAGCTTTCTTGACCCACCTCTGGGTTTATACTAGTATTTGGTCAACCCCCATGGGTGAGACATGATATCTACCAACTCTTGGGGGTCTTAGCCTCCTTGACCGACCCCCTAGAGGTCATACTTGCATTTGGTCGGCCCTTAGGTTGTCATAACCTCTTCGGCTGATCCTTTAGGAATTTGACTCGACATCATCTGACCTCTAAGGGGGACCTGACCCCTTCAGCTTACCTTTTGATGGTCAAACTTGCATTTTGTCAACCCTCGAGGGTCTTGGCCTCTGTGGCCGACCCCCTAAGGATCGAACTTGACATTGGGTGACAACCACAGGTCATTGCCTTGTTGGGCAACCCTATGGGGGTGGACTTGCCTTTTGGCTGACCCTCGAGGGGTGTTTGCCTTTTTGGCCAACCCGCGGGGGTTCTAGCCTTATTAGCTAGTCGTATAGGGATTGGATTTAACTTTGGTTGATCTATAGGGAGTCTTGAACTCTTTGGCCAATCCCGGTGAGGTTAGAGCCTTACTCAAATACTTTGAAAAATATTGAACCCATAATATTTATCCCCAGTCTTTATTTTTGGGTTAATGTTTTAACCGAACCTAAAGAGTAGGTCGTAATAGAGATTTCTTTGTATCAAAATATTTCGATGCTTTTGGTGGATATCTACCTTTAAGAAAAATATCATTTTAAGGGATATTTCCATACTCAAGAAAGATATCTTTATTTAAGGGATATTTCCTTTAGTTGATTTTTCCATAAAAAATTATATAAACTCCAAGTCTTCTTTCTTCCATTTTTTCAAAAATTACCCCTAGGTGGGTACTTTATTATTTTCTATATTTTGGTGGTTGGGATTAGACATTTATCGAGCTTGAAAATTTGAAAAACATACTTTTTGAAAGCAGTTATGACTTTGTCTTATGATTATGCGAATAAAATACATCTCACTTTAATCTTCCCCATCTAAAAAGATGGCTCGACGTCAAACCTTGGTGGTCAAGTCCAAGTTCGAGTCGATTGCTTTGGTTCTGTCCTAGAGCCACCCTCACAAACTAAGAGTTGATTACCACAATTCTTCTAATTTGACCTATCAGCTTCCAATAGACCATGAGAAGTTCAGTAATCCCCTTTCTAGAGAAGTGGCACTTTATGTCGCCTTATTCGATAGATGACTATAATAATGAAATACTTAAATTGGAGTTGAACAATATATGCTGAAAAACCCGATTCACCCCCTCCATTTGATATTACTTAAAAATATGACGTTATAGTTGAGCCAGCTTAGTAGACAATTTAAAAATTGACATATGAAATCGTGAATGAGTATATATGGTGGATTTTGAATGGTGTTAAAATAAGGAGACTTTTTTTTTATTAAAACTAAATAATATAAAAACATTCAAATAATTTCAAATTCAAATTCTAATTCTAAAAGTTTATTGCAGATTTGAAACATAATTCATATTTATTATTTCATTTTATATCTTTTAATCTCCAGCATAAAAAGATTATTAAATAAAACAATAACTTTGAAATAGATATTTTACAAAATACAAATAGCAAAAAAATATATATTAGCTTTGAGCAAAATGCTAAGGAGGTAAAAAAATGAATAAAATTCTAAGGACTCCCCCTAGCTAAAACAATCCTACAATTTTTCCAAAAAATATTAAGCACATTGTATTTAACATAGATTAAAAAAAAAAAAACTTTGATCAATAACATATTTCTTATAGAAAGTGTTTGTAGGGTAGAATTTTACATAAATAACCATTGATCTTATTTTCAATTTCCTACCATTAAAGACATTTTAAAAATCACAAAAATACATTCCATAAAATGGTAGAAACTACCATCCACGTTGCACATCTCGCACGATTTCCCCTCTTCACGCGTCGCAGGGTATTTAATTCAGTCGATTCTGTACAGTGAGAAAAGCAGAAGCATCCGACGAAAATTTCGATAATTTTTCCCCAATGTCTCGTCTTCTTCAGTAGATTCTATCGGTGATTTTCAGTTGCTCTCGGGAGGAAAACTATATTTTTCTACTCATATAAAGGTATTTTTTGGTTTCATCTGGAGATAGGGCACTGACGAGTTCTGTTCGGTTTATACGGGAAAGAGGGTTTCGTTGTTGAATAGTGTAGAAGATAAAATATTTTGACCAAAATTGATTGTTGTCTTTGATGGATAAAGCTATATTGTGAATGTATTTCCGATGTATTTATATAGTATGTGTTGCGAAAGTGTCTATTCGGCGTCTGAGCGCATGAAGGCTAGGGTGTAGAGTAGATTACACTGGTAGAAAGAAAAAAAAAATGAAGTTATCATTATTGATCAGGTATACTTTAATGCAATAATATTGATTATGTAGTATTATGATATTATTAATTATAATGTCTTTCCAAGTAATCGCATAAATTTACTGGATTGATTAATGCAACAGTATTGATTATGTAGTATTATGGTATTATGAAAAAGACAAGGAAAACATATAAAATTTAATGAATATTAGAAAGAAGACATACGTATAAATAGGGTATTACTGCCAAAAAACGAACAGAACAAGATAACAAATAAATTTACTGAATATTCATGACGAACAGAACAAAAAGTAATCGCAGACGGTTCAGATAACGAACGTAGTCAGTACGAAACGCAGACGGTTCAGATAACGAAAATAAAAAGGAGTAACGGAAACGATTCTCATAATACAACATTTATTACTGTATAATAAATGTATTATCAACGGAATTTTACACATTACCTATGAACGTCCACGAAACCAAAACGTCAACGAAACCAAAAGAAGATAGATTTTGCAAGGTTTAGACAGCTAAACAAAAAAACACATAAAGAAGAAAGAAGATTGAAGTTTTGGTTCAAATCAAATTAAAAGGAAATTAGGGATTGATCTTGAAAAGAAAAAAAATTCACATTGATAAGGAAAAAATAAATGTAATAAAAACATCATTCAATGAAAAAATAAAATAAAATAAGATTAGAATTTCGAAAATTATAAAATAAAAAAATACCATATAAGGTAATCAAGGACAAAATGCTTATTGGAATTTAATTCATTTAGGTATAAAAATCTATTTGAATACCTTGCAATTAAAATCAATTTGGGATGAAAATGTAATAATTATTCCCGGTATGAATATCAATACAAAATACCCAATAAATTTTCGTAGACATTCAAAATAATTATTTATTTCTAATAACTCAAAATAATTCATTATTTCAAAACTACTTAAAAAAACTCCTTATTTCGAAACTACTCCTACTTTTTTGCATCTATATACACATAACATTATTTTTACAACATTTAAGTGTACCCAGGAATCGAAAAGGTCATCAATATTCTTCCTCCATCCTATAATTGAACTAAAAACAATCATGATAAACTTTATACTTAATATTTTAGTACGTTATTAGATAAAAAAAAAGAGTAAAATTCATTTCTATACTGAATTTGAAATTAATATTAACGAAATAAGATTGAATAATATTAACTATTTTAATCAGGCAAATACAAAATGTAATCATATTTCTAAAATTTATAGTAAAAGATTTTTATATTTATGTCTATCATAACTCTAAATTGACAAAGTTTTTATTTAAAATGATATTTTATATCATATCACATTCAATTTTTTTATTTTATGATAACTTTCTAATTTAACTTTAAGTTGACAAAGCTTTCATTTATAAGCAGAAATTTCTTAAATTCAGTTTCGATTAAAGTTAGTTTCAAATTTGTAATGGATATCAAATGATTAATATGAGAGATAATTGCATCAAAATAATATTTTAACCATTATGAATCTAATACTTATGAATAACCCGACAAGTAGATAATGATTTTATTCAATTGGTGAACATTACATAATTGAACACATTTGCAAATTAGAAAACTTTAAAATCGTTCACACAAGATTTCAACAAATAAAATGAATGTGAGACACAAGTAAATTAGAAATGTACACTTCTATTGATTTGAATATATGCGAATATGGAGTGCAATCTCTAATATGTTCATATGGTTCCTTCTCTCTACTATATGAATATCTAGAGGGCTTCACAACTTTTTCTCTAAAGTAGAATTGTCTCAAGAGCTTTGTAGCTTGTTTTGATTGGTCTCAAGGACTTTGCAGCTTATTCTTGACGTTGATTTGTCTAAAGAGCTTTGCAACCTTGTTCTTGAGGTTGTTCTGTCTTGAGGGCATCATAGCTTATTCTCAAGATTGAGTTTGTTGGTGTTCGATCGATCCTTGACTTGTTGATCTTCTTGTGTGGCTAGACACTGACTTGTTGATCTTTGGATCAGTCTCTAACTTGTCGATCTTCTTGGGTGATTGGTCTATAACTTGTTGATCGTAAGATTAGTCATTGACTTGTTGAGATTGTGGAATTGCTTGTTGACTTGTTTGAGATTTGGATTGCAATATTTATGCTTACTAATTAAACTTGAGTGTTATTTAATTTTAACACAGTTTCAAAATAAAACAAACTTTTAATCTAATTTAATTTTGAGAAATATTGTTTCAAAATTTAATTTAATTTTGTCATTAAATTTGAGCTAATGAAGTGGCATTTTATAATTGATCAAAATTTTCCAGTCTACCAACAATATTAAAATAAATTCAATATTTAAAAAAATTGCAAAACAAAATAATTAGTAGGTATCAAGTGACAAATATTATTAATGTGAATGAGAAATGGTGTACCAATAAAATAAAAATTTAATATTTTGTTTGATGGCTTTTTTAAGATCTTGTATAAAGGTGTGTAATTTATGAATAATCACAATTGCGCACCCATGAGTCAACCGCTTGAAAATTATTTGTATCAATTACTTTCTTTCTTTTTTTTTTTTTCTTTTTCTTTTCTGACAAGATTTGAGACAATTAAATCTCATATATAATGAATCAATAATAAACTAAAGTTGATAATTTAATTTTGGTTAAAATATCATTTTTGTCCCTAAACTATTAGATTTGTTGCATTTTGATTATTTGAATTTCAAATGTCTAATTTTAGTTCTAGACTATAAGATTTGCTTAATTAGTCCCTAAACTAATTTTAGTTCTAGACTTTTCTTTTAAGGATGGCTCGGTAAAAGTGATTGTGGTTTTATTTCATTTTTTTTAACCGCTCTTGAATGAGAAATTTGACAATACAGCTAAAAAGGAAATAAAAATTGATTCAAGGATAAATAAAAAAACTTTAAGAAGAAACAAAACCCAATTTATTGACTTAAAAAAAAACACCAATTTATTTGATAACAACAAGTTATAATTAAGTCAAAAGAGCAGTAGCTCAGCTAGTATTAATGTACAACCCAAGGACCATGTGGTCACGACTTTGGATTCCCCTACCCCTATTGTTATAATCTCAAAAAAAAAAAATGTTGCAACTAAGAGAAAAATATATACGCACACATATATATTGATGACGAAAAATGGTCAACGGATCAACGATAAAGATTTGTTTTACGGAGGACGAGAAGCCTGCAAAAAGAAGAAATTTAGGACACACCAGTGTAGTGTGAGTCACAAGCCTCCGATGCCTAAGTTAGTAAAGACTTTAGGAGAGAATTTAGAGGTAGTTTTTGGGACTTAGAACGACTTATAAGTATTGTCAGTTTACTTTAACTTAGCTTCAAACGGAGAATGTTCTAACTATCTATAGCATACGACTTTGTAACCGCTGCGACTCACTTAATGGTCGGTTAATTGTTGGTCATAAGAAACGTCCGTCATTAAGCCATGAATGAATACCAGCGTAACTTCTGACTGTTACCTTTTGAGATGTAACAGTTTTGATTTGAAAGTTACTTGGACTTGGTCAACCTTTGCAGGTTCTCACCTCTACAGCCGAACCCTTAGGGATGTGACCTTGTCGGTGTAACCCCAGGACGCTTCACTCCACAGGTGTACCATCCCCGAGTGTTACTTAGACTTTTTCGACTCGTCCAGAAGAGAGTCCTAACCTTCACGGCCAACCCACTCGGGTTGGCCCATTCGAACGATCTTTTTGGAGGTCGGCTTTGGTCTCAATCAACCCTAACGGGTCCCCACCTCCACGGCTCACTCCTAAAGAGGGGTGCTAGCCCTCTCGACGTAACTCCTAGCCATTATTCACGGATCCAGTCGTCACTTTGGACTCAGTCGACTCCTAGGGGAGGGTTCTAACCTTCACATTCCATCCTCAAGGAATCTAAGCCTCCTTGTTGTAACTCCTGGCCATTGCTGCCTTACTCTAAAATGATCCTAGATGTTACTTTCGACTCAGACGACTCTCAAGGGAGTCTTGACCTCCACGCCTATCCTTAAAGGATCTAGGCCTACTCTTCGTAACTTTCGACTAATGCTGAGTTACTTTGGACTCGGTCGACTCTCGAGAGAGTCCTAATCTCCACGACCCATCCTCAAAGGATCTAGGCCTACTCATTGTAACTCTCGGCCATCGCCACCTCATAGTACAATGGTCCTAGAGGTTACTTTGGACTCGACTAACTCTTGAAAAAGTCATGACCTCCATGATTGACCCACGGGGGGTCAACCCTTCTCTAACGGAACCCTAGAGGGAGCGGATTAGCCTTGGCCGACCCCTAGGGGTGTCATGGCCGCCATTGCTGAACCCCGGGGGTCGGAACATACTTGGCCGACCCTCATGGGTGTCATGGCCGCTATGGCCGACCCCGGGGGTCGGGGTGGACTTGAGCGACCCTCAAGAGGTCGGTATGGGCTTGACCGACCCCATGAGGGTTGTGGCCTCCCTTGGCAGACCCCTAGAGGGTTGGGATGGACTTGGCTGACCATTGGGGACTCTCAAAATCCTTTGGTCGACCCTGGGGTCTTCTGGCACCCTTTGGCCGACCCCCGTGGTGTCTGGGCATCATTTGGCTGATTCTCTGAGAGTTTTGACCTTGCCCGAATATTTCGAGATATTTTAGCCTATAACAACTTTCATGATAATTACTTCCATGATATTTTGTTGTACTTTAGTTATATGGAAAATGTGTTAGTTATAGTTATTGAGATTTTATAATAACTAATTAAGGAAAGTGTGAAAATTTGATATCTAATTAAAAATTAATTATGTATTTTTAAAAAGTACATACATATAATTATGTAATGTATGTCAAAGAACTATAGTAATTTTATGTCGACTTATCTTTTACAATATTCACAAAATAAAACACATATTTAACAAAATTCAAAAAATAAAACTGATCTTTTACAATATTAACAAAATAAGAAGCAAATTACCATTTTAAATTTTTATTTCCATCCTTCATCAATTTAACTCATGATATAATAGCAATAAAATTAATTTTTATATTTAATCGAGAAAACGAAGCGAAAAAAATCGTATAAATTCTTCATCAACTACACAATTTGTAATAAATTGTTATTTTAAATCATGAAAATAATTGTTTAATAAATTGTAATTTAATAATATGACATTAATTATTTTTTCTTTAATAAATTAGAAAAATTTATATTAGATAATAATGGTTGATACTATATCGTATATACGTTATGTTAAATATAAAATATAAAAAATCAAATAAATTTTTGAAGGTAAGTTTTAAATTTAAATAAAATTTTTGAAAAATATGATTATTAGAAAAAACAATGAGAATATATGAGGATTATTGCTGAACTTGTGAAGGGTTAACTTAATTTCTATAAGTTAATTTACTCTGTCCACGAAACAAGGATTAAAAGATTAAGTTATCGGTCTTAATTTAACACTTGTGCCAAACACGCTCTCAAAATATTTATTTAAGATATTTGAAATGAAAGTTTTTGTAGGAAAAAAATTATATAATTTAATTATGATTTTTTGATACCTTAATATCATTCAATTATGAACCTTAGTTTTAGGAATCATGTTCAACTATAAGGTTTATTTGTGATAAATTGATTTCTTAGCTTGGAGTTAATTACTCAAGTGTTTGTTATATGCCTAATTAAACTTAAAGCTATAAATATATTCTATATATCCAATGAATATTGTTTGAGTTATGATGAATATACTACCAGTAAAAATAACTTTTGTAACTCTTCCTCACGCTGATTACAGTTTAGTTTATAGGAGGTTGAATTATGTAATTACATTTAAAATTTTCACTTTATCTATGTAGAGTTACTGTTTGGTGGTATGAGACATTGAACATATATTATCATGATAGTTAACTTAACGTAGAATATAATTTGTGGTTGTCTAGAGTCGGTTGACTAGAGTATCCCTTGGTCAATAAAGTTAATGGGTTGATATGCCATTTAACTCATTTTAGGATACTAAGCTTGAAGATAATATAAACCATTCTAATCAAAAGCAGTTTAACTTCTATACGAATTATATGACCAGATGAGTTTCTATTCAGTCAAGACTAGACGAGTTCTCATTTTGTTAAGAACAAGTTTAGTTTCGATATGACTAGAACCCGATAAGTCCTATATGGCTTGGACCAGATGAGTTCCTATATAATCAAGACAAGTTGAGATCTTATATAACTAGAACTAGATGAGTTCTTATTTAGTCAAGGCTAGATAAGTTCATATTTAACGAAGATCAGTTGATTTCCTAGACATTAACGATCGATTAAGCTCCTTTGATAAATCCGTGCCAATTTGTTTACACAAGATTTCGACAAATATGATCAATGTGAGACGTGTGTATTTAGAAATGTATGATTGTATTGATTTGAATACGTGCAAGTGTGGAGTACATTCTCTAATATATTTTTCGGATTCCTTCTCTCTTATATACAAATATCTCGAGGACTTCATAGCCTGTTCTCGAATTTTGAATTGTCTCGAGTGCTTTTTTAGCTTGTTCTCGAGGTTCGATTATCTTGAACGTTTCACAACTTGTTTTCAATGATAATTTATCTAAAAGGCTTTGTACCTTATTCTTGAAGTTGATTTGTCTCAAGAACTTTGCAGATTTTTCTTGAGGTTGATTTGTCTCAAGAGTTTTATAGCTTGTTCTTGATCGAAGTTGATTTTGGCTTATTGGCTTCACAACTTGTTTTGAAGATAGAATTTTTTGGTATTTGATCGACCTTTGACTTGTTGATCATTTTATTTGGTTGGTCACTTACTTGTGTTGATCTTTGGATTAATCCTTGATTTGCTAATCTTCTTGGATGACTAGTCTTTGTCTTGTTGATCATAGGATCGGTCGTTGACATGTTAATCTTCTTGGATGATCCACTTGAAGAACATGATGCGTGTTCTTTGTGTTTTAGAGGCTTGTTTATGAAATTGTTTCACCTAAAAAAAGCCCTGTAGCTTCAAAAGTGTGTTTGATCTTAAAAAATTCTGAGAGTCATATGTCTTCGTGAATTCTCACTAGAGTTTTAAATTTCTTGATTATCTGCCTGAAAGTTCTAGAGTTTCTAAGTCTTCATTTTGTAGTTCGCGATTCATGTTTTTTACAAATGATGGAGAACACTCTATTTATAGAGTTCTCATAGGCTTGTGGGCTTGTGTTTCATGGGCCTTTCGGCCTAACCCTTAGGCTAGGGTCTTATGGGTTTTTGAGCCTGACAATCGGGCTTAGGCCTAACTTAATTTGGATCTAATCCAAGTAACACAACTTTTCATCCAATTAATTATTTTCGAACAATAATAGATTTGTACTTGATTCAATATTTAGTTGTATTTATTTGTATGTGATGTGACAATTTCTTATTGGCCGAATTTTTCAGTCAATAGTAGCATCGGCCAGTTGTTTCTCATGTGTGATGAACCTTAGAGATTCTCAAGCTTAGAGTTAATGAGCTCATACTTCCTTTTCGCTTATGAGTTATGAGTTCTTAACTTTCCTACTAACTACTTGATAGAGATCCGTGACTAGAGCCGACTTATGTCTGACTGTCAAAGTGTAGATAATAATTGAAATTGCTTGTTTAAAAATGCAAAGATGATGTATGAATTTATGTACCCTTGAAAAATGTCTTTACTGAGTAATTCTTATTACTCGTCTTTATTATTTTCCCTTTGTGTAAAGAACCACAAAATGGTGGTTGAGTTGGAGGTAGATGTTGGATGATTAAAGGGGACACACATACTAAGATGTTTACATTTATATCATTTCATATTTTGCATGAACTATTTCACTTTTATCATTATTTCATAAGCCTATCATCTAATTTTGAGGAGATAGAATTTACTATTTTTCGTGAATACTTTCTAATTATACGAGAGTATGTTTTGGGTGCATAATTTTCGAGAAGTTACTCCACATAGCAACTTTTCATTCATTTATTTTAACTATAGCATTAAAAAAAAAAAAAAAAATCCTACATAGTAGATTTTCATTCGTTTTTCAAAAATTTCAATTTTACCCCTATTTTCAGCAAACAAATTAAAGATTGTTAATGAGCTGATTGAATCTATCAACAATCTGATTGAGTCTATCAGTTGAACTACTGATTGAAGGCTATCCGATAAAGTTTAACTACTAATTAAAGGCTATCAGCTGAATTGATTGAAGCTATCAGTTGACTGATTGAGGCGATGACATTTTGATTATTTTACATAAAAGACCCATTTTGTAAAGGCCCGACCAAGACTAGGGTCACAACTAGGCCTCTACCCTAAATGCATGATTAAAATGACCCTTAAAAACTCAGACATAACGAGTGAATACTTCATTTATTAAACGAAAATGGTAATAGTTCGTAAAATGAGTAAAACAGGTACCTAGTGATGAAATCATGTAAAATAGTAAATATGGCATACAACCAGTACATGTCTCTGTAAAGAAAAATATCCAGACAAACGAAAGCGAAAGAAGAATACTCTAAACCAAACTAAACAACCACACAAGCCCATGGTCTTCCCAACTCTTGATCATCCATCCTGGTAGAGCCCGTGCATACCTGTGGAGACCTCAGAGAAAAGATGGTGAGTTGTTAAACTCAGTAAGGATCCCTATCTGGGATCTGCACAAGTAAAATAATGAAGGCATAAGATCAATAGAACGATGCATGAGTAATGATAACACTGAGGTCCCATTAAGACTCTACAGTTCTAGATTATTCCGTGAATGGTAAAGGTGACACCCGAGCTATCCCGATGAGACATGCCACTCCGGGTCCCTCTGGGTATAATTATGCGCTTCCGGAGCTATCTGTATAGGAAATGCAACTCTTGGGCCTTCAGTACAATACTTGTTTGTGAATCTATGGAGGCATGCTTTAAACATATACATAAACTCGCCACAAATACAGTTAGATAAACCACAAATGCATCGTAGAACATACCAGTTCGATGCATAACATTCATTCAGTTCATCTTATAGACACAAACAAATATATATATACTAAACATGGCAATAACTTTATACAATGTCTCGCGGAAGCAAGGTAATCAAGGCATTAAACAAACAATCAAAGTTATTGCCACGATAGGTTTGGGCGACAAAAAATGCAAGTTTAGAGGACAGTGGCCAATATGGAGCTGAGAGCGGCAGATTTGTCAGCTGCGACTGTCAAAACTGCTGGCGAACGCGCGCGCTGATTGGCCGCGCGTTCCGTTAAGCTGTGGGCGAACAGGGGCTTGTGACGTGTCCGCGAATGATTCGAGGATGACAACGGCGCACGAGACTCGAGCTCCGACAACACGAAATGAGAGGCGGATGTCGTCTCGGTTTTAATGAAATTGCAGAAAACGATGGGTGTTGATTGGCTAAGCTGTGGGCTCTCGACGCTGAAAAAGAGAGAGGAAAAAATGATTAGGTCAATCATTTTTTTCTTTTTTGGCTTTATATATAAGAACAAAAATCTCCTAAAAATTAGCAAAATGCGTTTAGGGCTTAAAATGACCATTTTACCCTTAGTTTTCAAAATCCGACTTTACACCTCTCGAGAAAGACTTAACTAAGCATATTTAACGAAAATTAAATTTCAAAGTGACCTCCGAGAACCCCAGTAAGCCCAAAATGAGAAAACTAACCTTGAATCTAAGGGAAGAAAATCTGGGTTGTTACACATTTTTCTCCTATATAGGAAATATTTTCAAAATTTTTCTATACATGAAATTTTCTTGAATTTTTTTTTCTAGACGTGAAAAATCCCCTTAATTTTACTTATTGGGAAAGTATTTAATTATGCATGCTAGTAAAGTTCGTTTTCGATTTAAAATTCAGTTTGGGTCTTTACCATTAGTTTCAATTGATTAAAATATAATATTGCACTGGATTGAAGTCTAACCATTTAAGGTGATTGAATCACTTTTTTTTTCCTATAATTTTGACATATGTAAATTTTTTTTTTTTATCATTAAAGATCTCCAAAATTAATTCTTACCGAAAACTTATCGAGAAAGAGAGTTAAAATAAAAAAACAATGACAAGGTAGGACATTATAAGTAATAGGTTATATAATATTTATCAAATATTTTTAGTAAGATATTTGGGGTGGGAGATTTGAGCAATGCTCTTCTTTATTTTTTTTATAAATATACATCCCTAAGTATTGAACTATATTTCTTTTGTGGATATTTCCAACAAATTGTTTTGTTTTTGTCTTGGATAAAAAACAAAAGAATATAGCGCAGTACAAAGAATGCAACATGAACCGGACTATTTTGGTTTGAAAAAGGAAAAAAAAAATCCACATTTGAGCCACAATAACACCTAGCATGCCATATTTGCTGGGCTTGCCTGGACACAACCTAACAAAATTCCTTCTATTTGTACAATAACAAAACAGCAATCAATACTTTTACACTCAATCTCAATGAAGTACTTTATTATAAATATAAAAACAAAAGTTAAGCTTTTTCTAGTACAAACAAAATTAAAGTTACTATATGTACCTTGCATGTAATCATGTTAAGATATCACACGCTTTTTTTTCCTTCTCACCAATAGTAGATATATACTTTTTATTTTCTTATAGATGAAAACTTGCATTCTGTTTCAAGAATAAATAATTAAATATAGCTTGCATTCTTCCAATCTCACCTCTAAGGAAAAAATAAAATAAAAATAAAAGTGGATTAGACGGAATGGAATCTTACTAACCTATTCACTTGATTAATTTGGTTTTTTAGCAAAAACAGAAAATGGTGTTAGTCTATTTTTCATCTATAACAAAAAAAAAAAAAAAAGAGAGAGAAAATCAAAGGGTAGAAGAACTTTCTGTCTCTATATATATCATTTTATTTCTTTCGAGCAACATTTTATAGCCTTAATTCATTCCAGCAATATTTATAGTCAATTAGTAAAAATAAACAAAGAATCACTATCCCACCATCTCACCACCCTAAAAACTAGGTTGATCTTAAAATTTATTGCACTATTGAACAATCATAATCATTCCACAATCAAATGAATACTAAAATTAAATCAGAATTAATAAATAATAAATAATAATTATTTAAACATCCTCCCTTAATTCTGATGTGGATAACCTCCCTGCCAATCCTTAATTTTGATGGAGCCAACAATGTTCAATTGGGTAGTGAGAAATGCCGATTTGACGTGTGAATCTTCCATTGCTTTTGTGCTTCCAAATCAATAATCAACCCTATCGTTTCCATTTGGACAGGAGAAAATATTTCATAGTATTCTCTTTGTTCGCCACCAACCTTGCTTTCTATTTGTCATTTCACCATTTGCTTTTGGAAGATCGGTCATCGCATTTTTCTATTTGGGATTTTGAATGGCATCTTCAAGTTCAACCGATTTCAAATCTGCAAGAAAAGAAAAGTGACTATTTGTTCATCATCATGAACTCATCCTCAAGATTAACCTCATAATCTTAAAGATGTACCAGGTTGTCGCAGCTCAAGACTTTTCCATAGTAGTTGCAATTATATTGGAGCTGCACCTACATGTTAACTGCAAGTGTAATTTCCTGAGGAACTCTATCGTGTACATATGCATCCTCATTTAAAGCGTAAATATAATGCTTTTTTGAATCCATGTCATCTGTTGAATTCCAATCCCATATCTCATCCTCTGCAAATGTAACATCACGACTTATTATCACCTTCTTTTGTCATTGGATTGTACAATTTATACCCTCTTTGCTTATATCCAATGAAAACAGTCTTTACCATCCTATCTAACTTGGATCATGTTGTCTTAGGGGACACGATCACAAAGATTCCGCAATTAAATAAATACTAAAATCAAATCAGAATTATTAAATAATAATCGATAATTATTTCAAAAATAACCTATGGAATTCTTTGAAAACTAATGAAAATCATGAAATAATGCATATTGTTACTTCAAGAAAATTGGGGGTGGGAGACTCAAACCAAATATCGAGTGTATACTAATGCATCTCTATTATTATTACTTCAAGAATTTAAAAAATCACGAAAAAAGATAAGATATCAACCTTTACCATATTGTTAAATTTGTGATTGAAATATAAGTCGTAACTATTGGATAGTATGAACACTTATCTCAGATTCTAATTTTATTTTATTATGTATCGATGCATAATATACCTATTTGAGTTTAATGAGTTTCAATACCTTAAAGATGTAAACATCTATTTCAAAACTAATTGATAGTTAGACGAATAGTTCACGTTAGATGGGTCTTTGAATATCGAACAACAATGAGATTCTTTAACAATAACAAATGATTATATATAGTATACTAGGATACATTATTTTCATTTAAAATTGCACTCATGGTTAAATAAATTTATTGTTTTATCTTAAAAAAGTAAACATAAGTTCGAGGGTGAGGTGGTTGTTCATTTGTTGAAATATCTGGAGGCTATAAAAAGTTGTTTGGATGCTTGCAAAAGAGTAACATCAATAGTGCCTCAGTCCCTAATTCACCAATATATATACTTGGAATGCTAAGTTAAAATTAAACGGCTTGAATGCATTTTCATATGTGAAGCCTCATGGAAGCTTTCTCATTCATCAACCCATTGGCGAATCACAAATCTGAATTATCAATCACCAAACTCATTGTTATAACATAAAAATATCCCGAAAGACTCGGAAGAGGTTGGGACCCGCACGAAGGACAAGAAAGCCAACGCCGACCCCCCGGGGTCGGCCAAATGGAGGTCTCGACCCCCAGGAGGTCGGCCAACACCCTTGCCGACCCCATGGCCGACCCCCTAGGGGTAGGCCAAAGCCCTTGCCCCCCGGGGGTCAGCCTCACCACTTCCGAACCCCCAGGGTCGGCCTTGCCACTTCCGACCCCTCGGGGGTCGGCCAAATGGAGGTCATAACCCCCTAGGGGCCGGTCGAGTCCATACCGTCCCTCCGGGGATCGACCAAGCAAGTCCGACTCCCCTAGGGGTCGGCCAAGGAAGGCAAGGAGCCCCCGGGGTCGGCCCTTGCAGCCTCACCCTTCTTGGGTCCAGCAATGAGTAAGTCAGGACTCCCCCTAGAGTCGACCAAGCCCAAGAACATTTGGAGGCGTCGCACCTCGTGGCGTTACCCGTTACGACGAGTAGGCTGACCCGAGTGGGTTGGCCGTGGAGGTTAGGACTCTCCTGTGGACGAGTCGACCGAGTCCAAGTAACGTTCTGAGGCGTCGCACCCCGTGGTGTCACCCGTTACAACGAGTAGGCCAGCCCGAGTGGGTTGGTTCTGGAGGTCAGGACTCTCCCCTAGGAGTCGACCGAGTCCAAGTAACGCAGGCGGACGTTGCACCCCGTGGCGTCCCCGGTTACAACGAGTAGGCCAACCCGAGTAGGTTGGTCGTGAAGGTGAGGACCCGTAAGGGTTGACCGAGTTTAAAGCCGACCTCTGAGGAGGGCGGTCGAGTACGCTGACCCGGGTGGGTTGGTCGTGGAGGTTAGGACTTTCATGTGGATAAGTCGACCAAGTCCAAAGTAGCACTAAGGGACGTTGTGCACCCGTGGCGTCCTAGTGCTGCGATGAGAAGGCTGCACCCCTAAAGGGTGAGCCATGGAGGTGAGGACCCGCTAAGGTTGACCTAGTCCAAGTAACTCCAGAGTCAAGGCCGTTACACCTCCGAAGGGTAACGGTCAAGAGTTACGCCGATATTCATACCCGGCTTAATGACGGATGTTTCTAACGGCCGACCATTATATCGTTATAAGTGAGCTGCAGCGGTTATGATACCGGTTGCTATAAAAGTCAAGTCATTTCTTCCTTTCAAGGGGTGATTCCTAAGTTAAGTATTCTTAAGCTATTTCTAAGTTCCAATTTTACTCTAAATCCATTTCTGACTTAGGCATCGGAGGCCCTGTGGCTCACACCACATCGATGTGCCCTAAAATTCGTCTTTTTTGCAAGCCTTTTCGTCCTTAGCTAAAAAAATTTTCTGTGGATATCCGTTGACCATTTTTCGGCATCAACACCCATGATCATCCTTTTCATGGTTGCCAATTTCTTTCATCTTATCTCAATCCTATCAGAGAAGAAATCATCCGGTTCGATATCTGCCTCTCTCACCTGGCCCGACGCCATTCCCTCTCATCGGGTGTTTCCTTACGCTATGGAGGAAGTGGCCTGCACACCAATGGATTCATAGACTAATAAAGCAACTCAACACCAAAATCGCATGCATCCGTCTCGAAAAGACACACGTAGTCGTAGTGACCTCCCAAGAACTCGCTCAAGAATGTCTATAGAATGCGATTCGAATTTCGAAACACGGCCAGACACCGTGACTGGTACCTTAGTGACTTACATATATCTATCTGTAGGCGTTACCTCGACGAGAGACCAATGGAACAAAATGCGGAAACTAATCGTTTCTCACGTACTGAATTTGTCAATGCTTAGTCAAACGTTTCGACACCAAAGTACAGAAAGCGATGCTCTTGTTCGTCACATTTTTAAACTTACTACAACCCAACCTAGTAGAGAAGCGGTGATAAACTTGAGAAGCGCAACACTACATTATTGTGGGAACGTTATAGAAGAATATTACTTAGTACAAAATATTACAATGATGGGAGAGAAGATGAAGGGCCAAATAATTGTAGAAGAAGCCCACGTTCAAGTATTATTGCTAATGTTAACCAAGCATATTCGTACATTTTCAGTATTATATTTCATTCCTTGTTTGAAATGGTTTGATTTGGATGGACACCGAAAAGTTGAAAAGAAGCTTTAAAAATGACTAGAAGGCATGACGATCCCATTAAACATGAGAGGCTACAATAGTGGAAAGATGACTGGAATAAAGAGGTCAATGATATTCTTGATGTTTTCATCAGACTTAAAGATGATAATGGCAAAACTTTTGCTATCTATCTAAGAGATTTAAGCACAAAAACAGATGACCAATTCTTCCCTCATGAACCTAATCGTATCTATATGTATTTAAATAAATTAATAATTCTATTTAAATCCATGTTTAAATCATGTTTTCATCGCACTCACACGTGTTTAAATCATGTTACTAATTTATCCAGAATTTTAAATTAATAATTTTGATGGAGTAAATTTAAAGGCATTTCATTAAAGGATATCCATCTCAAAGTCAAATGGCAACGAGATGAGTAGTTTGTTTATCTAATAAGAGTTTGTTTGATATCAGAACTTTTTCAACCTAAACAAATATTCTATTCAATAAAAATAAAACTCAAAACATACTCAAAATTGGTAATTCTAAGAGAGGTA
>JBBMEG010021982.1:0-25877 GCA_037832605.1 Cyclanthera cordifolia | reverse complement strand
CATCCAAAACTCCACTTGTCACTCTCTAAATGGTCTTCGATACCGGCTCAGCCACCACGTCATCGTCTCGGGTATTTTTCGTTCAAACTTGTTTTGTTCATAACTTCTTTATTTCAACTCTGATTTGAGTAATTCAAATTGCGTTAGAATTCTTGTTTTGAGCACTACACTATAGACATCTTGAAGCATCAAAATTGTTAGTAATTAAGATCAGGTTTGATATCATCTTGCTGAGAGAGATTTGGATGAAGATTGATAATCCAAATTTGACCCATCTAGGCCCTGGCATTCCTCAACATCCTCAATGACCCGGCCACCTTAACTACAAACCTTTAAGCGCTTCTAAGAGTGGTGACTATCCTCACAGACCAACACTAATTCTTTTTAGCATGTTTTGTTGTCACTCACATGCATTCTTGGAAAATTCCTAGTAGGTTACCTAATCTAGGACTACTCCAAGATAAGTATGCTTAATTGTAAAGTTTCTACGATTGAGCCACCGAAAAGGAAGGTGCACCTTGTTGGTATAAGTAGTACAAATCATTTCCTTTATGCCTTTCTTAACTATGGGTTTCTATACACAAGATACCTCTCATTTGGATGTGGACTCGGTTCACTCATGTACCCCTCATAACCGTGGGCATTACACATATAAAAGAAAAAGTATCACCTCTCAGAGAGATAGTGCATAGAGGCGAAATGGTTGTCAACAACATTAATATGGATAATAACATTGTTGATCCTTTTACAAAACCTCTCCCTGCTAAAGTTTTCAAGGGTCACATAAAAATTTTGAACTTCTGCTTTATGAAAGTGTCATTTAATGTGCATGTGTGAGACTTGCCAAAAAGCGTTGGGTCAATAAGCCTCCCACATTAAGGATTGTCGTAGTCATGAGTGATTGGGAACACAACATTAGAATAAGAAATTCACGCCTTTCAAATATTGTGAAAGACATAGAGTTATTCTCTTAAGATATGATTTTGGGACTTGAACAAACGGTATCCGCCTCTCATTGGCTCGAGAGGACACTTGTTTATAGTTGGACTATAAACAACTTGTTCATTAGAGAAATCAATGGCACTTAAAGAGAAAGATGTAATCACATGGGTAGAACAAATTTCTTATCCCAACTATGAATTAGGAATAAGCTTGTGAAGGATCACATGATAGATGACCGATTATATCTATGGACATAGCTTGTCCTATAGTGTAAAAGAGTTCAGCACAAGTCTTAAATGGAATAAGCCTAGTGTTAACGAATAAGAATCTGATTTCAGATCGTTATAGCTTTCAACCTATAGGTCCACCGATTCGCATGCTAGCTCATACTTTCTAGCACATTATTTTAATAGGGAGTGAACTTGAAGAGGTCAAATTTACGGATTAATTATGTGAAACATAATTAATTGGAGCGTAAAGTTTGTTTATTAAATTTTGTGATTAATATATTGGATATATTAATTTAACATTTATTGGATAAATATTAATGAGGAGAAATTAATTTATTCGATAAATCAATTACAAATAATTATTGGATAATTAGTTAATTGTGAGTTCTTAGTAATTAATATGTCAGAGATATTAATTGCCTTAATAATGATTGGATAATTGTTAAGGAAAGAAAAAAATTAATAATATGTTGGACTGATGAGATTAATAATTATTGGATAATTATTAAAGTAGAAAATTAATATATTAAATATATTAATAGACCATTTATTTATTTATATTATATTTGATTTGTTATGGAATTGAAATTTATTAGAATAAATATCAATTAAAATAAATAAAATAACATATGAAATATATTGGGATTTTCGTAACTATCCTCCCTTAAAAAAGAAAGAATTTTTCGAAAATTCTGAAGTTGACATTTAAAAGGAAATGGGAGAATCTTTATTTTTACTTATATCTTTTAATATAGAGTATCAAAAGATATTGTATTTTTCTATTTTAAAAAGTTCATCCTCTACTATAAATAGGAGATTTGTAAGATCTTCATTCTCATCTCACCCTGTTTTTAGAGTAACATATCTTGAGTAGAGAAACCACCTTGAAAGATGAGATCTCTTCTACTCATCTATTTAAAATTTTGACAAAGTTATTCCAATTGCCTTCTCTAAAGGTTTCCCACCAAACACTGAATGTAATTATTGTGAAAATATTTGTTGTCACACGCTTGTGCTGCGTTCAATGCATGCACCTACCCTTTATTTCCAACATTTTCTTTACACACAAACATCAAAAAAAAAAAAAAACAACAACAACAAAGAAAAACAACAAAGGCACTTAAACGAATTGTGGCTTATGTCAGTTGCTTACACCTTCAGAATAAATATGTATATACATGAGACACCACCTTTGGCACTTTTTTTACGACAATTTATAAAAAGGCACTTTTTTTACGGCAGTTTAAAAAAAAAATCTTTTATCTAATATGTCTCAACAAATAGTATTCCAACGTATAGTCTTCAATTAGTGTACATATAGTATTAAATCAATGCCACAAATAATCTTCAATCACTGTAATAGACAGTCTTCAACTAATGTCCTCATAGTCTTCCAACGTTGCAACCGATAATCTTCAATTAAGAGATAATGAAGGGTAGAATTGGAATATGCAAAAAAAAAAAAAAACTCCCAAAATTATGCTATGAATGCTTTTTTCTTAAAATATGCTATAATTAAAATAAACAAAAAACAATCAATTAGAGAAAATTTCCAACTATTGCATTATTAAGGTAAGATTTAAGTTGAGTTATTAAGAAGAATTTAGCTATTTCTGAAACAAAATATAACATAAATTAAAAAATAACACAAATTTTCGAACCGGAATGAAAATATAATAACCACATTATAAAATAACATAAAATTAAAATAAAGAAGAATAAGTTTGTTATCTTATATAATGCTGATTGTTGTAAGCCGAGATTGTATACAATCAATCAATGGTATTTATTTTATTTTGATTGAATAGAAATTGTGATATAATGTTCATCATAAAGGCAGTTACGCATTGGTTCCATTGTCTAGAGGTAATCCAACTAACACTACACTCACATTTGTAATCCCTTTCCCAGTTTATAAAAAAAGAAAAAAAAAAGTCTAAAAGCCTCCCACATTTGCACACTAAAACCAATGGGATAAGCAAGGTTTAGGCTATAAAAGTTTGGAGGGTTAAAAGTAAAGCTAATATGATATAATTGAGTCATAGGGGTGTTGGAGAAACGTAATGGAGCTTCTACACGAGTTGTATGGCTGGAACTCGCTCTATATATTTTTTTATATTTTTCGAGTTTTTTTAACATTTGTTATTTTTGTTTTGTTTAAGAAATTGTATTTAACTTTTTGACCTACTTTGGCTTCTTTTTGTTTAAAGAGAGCTTATAGATCTTAGATTAGCTTACAGCTTGATTTGACCTACTTTGGCTTCTTTTTGCTTCATTTAGCTTCAATTGACTTGGAGAGAAATATAAATCGTTCTGACTTTTATAGTAGCCAGTAGTGTAACTGATGCAGCTCACTATTGACGACTTAATGGTCAATCATTTGTAATGGCTTCCATTTAGGCTGAACATTAACACTAGCATAACACTGACCGTTACACTTGATAGATGTAACGGTCATATCTCGGGGGTTACTTGGACTCGACCAATCATTACAGGTCATCACCTCTATGGCTGACCTCTTAAAGGTGCAGCCTTCTCGATGTAACCTTAGGATGTTCTGGGGTGCCAGATCTCCAAGCGTTACTTGGACTTGGTCGACTCGTCCAAAGGAGAGTCCTAACCTCCACGACCTACCCACTCAAGCTAGCCTACTCGACCGATCTTCTTAGAGGTCGCCTTTGGTCTCTGCCAACCCTTACGGGTCCTCACCTCCACGACTCGCCCCTAAAGGGGGGTCCTGGCCTTCTCGATGTAACCTTGAGACGCTACGGGGTGCAGCGTCTCCATGCGTTACTTAGACTCGGTCGACTCCTGAAGGAAAGTCCTAACCTCCACGACCAAACCACTCGAGCTGGCCAATTTGATGTAACCTTAGGACGCTACGAGGTGCAGCATCCTCAAACGTTACTTGGACTTGGTCGACTCGTCCCGAGAAGAGTAGTAACCTCCACGACCAATTCACTCAGATTGGCCCACTCAGCGTAACTCTGGCCGTTATCACCGGATCCAATTATTACTTTGGACTCGGTCGACTCTAGAAGAGTCCTAACATCCACAACTTTCCTTCTTAAAGGGGGTGTTCACCCTCGGTGTAACTTTTGGCCATTATCGGCGGATCCAGTTGTTACTTGGACTCGACCGGCTTTTAAGGGAGCCGTGACCTCCACGATTTTCCTTCTTTAGAGGACTTGGTTCCAACGAGCAACCTGTATCCCATCAGGTTCGAATTTCTACACGGTCCAGTCCAGGGGGACCTGGTTCCCATGGCCGACCCCCTAAGAGGAGAGTCTGACTTTCTAAGCACTTTTTCGGCTTTTTGTTCCTTTGCAGGTACTTCTTCATACTTGCAACCATGGAGCTCTCCTCGGACTATGAGAGTGAATTGCACTCTTCCTTGCCCACCTCTTCTCATAAGAGATCTTGTCGCAAGGTTGGGTCCGGGTTCCACTCAGTCACTACAGTATTGACCCAGCAGGATTTGGAAGTGCATAGAGCTAAGTACCAAATTCCGCACGAGATTACCCTTCGACTTCCTTCGAGCGAAGAGAGATGTGACAACCCCCCTTAGGTGAAGTGGCATTATGCACCACTATGCTTGAAAGAGGAGTTTGGCAGCCTCTAATCGTTCCACTTCAAGAATTTCACTACACGGTCGAGCTAGCTTCTATTCAACTTGCACCCAACGCGTGGAACATCTTTTTCGAAGTTCACAACATTTGGGTATACACCGGTTTTGAGTGTTCATTCAGTGCTGAGGACCTCCTCTCACTATAGCGTTTGTTAGAATTCTGAGAAAGCTGTTGCGTGTTATATAACCCCGAGAACGAACTTCAGCTCACTAGTGACCTGCCAAAATTTTCAGAAGGGGTGGAAGGAAAAATTATTCTTTGTAGGGGGACCTTGGGTGATTCCATACCCAGATGCTCCATTGATCGTTCCTACCTCCTACGGGACTTATGGTATGACTTCTTGAATTGTGCTTGAACATATGTCTTCACTTTCTTGGCTAAACCAAATGACTTTTTCAGTCTACACTAAATTGAGCCCTTGGCCTAGGGTAACCAAGTTTCACAACTTTGTGTTGATATACCCTGCCAAGCTTACTGAAAGTGCCCAGTACTTGACAACTGATTCTTTAGCCCTCTACAACCTACTCTCTAAGTTAGCGAAACCACATGACACAGAATCACCCAACTCATAAGAGGGATCTGGCCCAGGTATACTGCCTAACCTTGGGTTTCGTTTGCATTTTTCGCCGATGTAAATTGCTAATAACATCTTACTTGTTTCTCAGTGGTTATAGATTATGAGCCCACTCTGAGGCACGCTATTGATGTGATAAGTCGTTATCCTTTCCTCTTCGCTATGAAGTCTCCTACCAAGGATAGGATGGATCCCACCACTGAAGATGATCCTCTTCCTGGCGACAACCCTCTTTTTCCCAAGATTCCAGATAGTTTGGATCAGACTCGGAGTTCGAGGGTGCTGACCAAGGTGTATCACCTACTTAGGGCGGCATTAAAGGTCCCAAGAATCCTTCTTTTGGTCCTCCTTCCAGGTTTGACTCTTACTTGGTGTCGGGACCGTACCATCCTTACTTGATTCTGCGGAGAAGCGGCTTCCAACTTGTGGTATAAGGTGGATTCACACCGAACACCTATCCTAACAGGAGTGGCCTCCATGATGATGAAGAAGGGAGCTCGCCCAACACATTAGGTATACTTGCTGCTGCATGGCTCTAGTATAAGGATTTAGACTAACCTTTAGGGTTTAGGATTTAGACCAACCTTGCTTTTTAACTTGCAGGCTTTTATGTATTTTGCCTCAACTTCCCGATAACTTTCAGAGGACTTACGCCAGATGCGTTCCTTAAAGTCTACTATCTCCGAGTAGCTCAGGTGGGAGCTGGCTCCGGCTCAAGAAACTCAGAGTCGTGCTGAGGCTACTTAGGCAGACTCGAGGACTTCTACCGAGGTTGTGCAGCTGTCGGCTACTCAAGCTCGCTAAGAGGACTTGTCTGCCATTACCCATCTCTGCCGAGACTTGGCTTCAGCTGAAGGGAAGTTGAAAAACGCTTCATACTTAGCTAACTTGGTGCATGGTTCTCCTGCCTTTATTATTCTTGAGAACAAGGCTGGAGAAACGGCCATTAGTTAGGCGTTGTACCGAATTAGAGAGGGAACCAGTTTTCACGACATCCTGCCTCTCTTCAAGTCAATTTGCACCACTTTACTTAGTGGAGTTGTTGACATTTCACCTCGGCCTCTTCCAGCTATGACATATCCTGCCCAAGCTAGACTAAGTAGGCCTAGCACTAGCGAACATGGGGTTGGGAGCCCTTCGTAGTTATTCTTTGATGTTCCTCCTCTTATAGTAGTAGAGTTTCCTATCAATATTTTTTAGTTGTTTGAATACCGTGTTGCTTTACTTTAAACTTGAATTTTTTATAATTGAGTACAATTTTGCTTTCCATGTTGACTTCTCTCTTATCTATCCCCAATTTAAGCATCTTGAATAAATTATTATAACAGAGTTTAAACTAAGAGAGTTCTATTTGAATCAAGAGATAGTTTTATTTCCAACATTTGAAAAACAAACAAAATTGCATAATTCACATTGTTACTTTCAAGGGTGCAGGTGCCTAGGTAAGTCACATTAGGCTACCGCTGCTTGCTCGGGTGTTAGTCCTTATTGCCTTTAACACTACATTTCTTGCTTGATGAGGCGCTCAGGCACATGCTTGGGGATGACTCTCCCAGGTGCCAACTTTTGGACGGCCTCTCCCGGGTCTAGCTCTAGCTCTATCAGCTTAGCATTAGCAACTCCTACCACCCCTCGCAGGGATGTGTGGTAGCACTTTAGAGATGTGGCTTGTTCTCTTCTAGCCTGTCCGACCCCCAATTATAGTGGAAAACTTCATCACTCGAGGCTAAGGGGATTCCACCGCTTAGAGCTCATGCACGGTGGGTCTCCCTAGCTTGACGATATTTTATGCTTTAAAGATGAGCACATCCACCGAACTACCCCCATCGATGAGGATCCTTCTATCCCGGATATTGGAGACCATTAGGAATACACCTAGCATATCACTATACAACTGGCATATGGAGGTAGCCTCTACAGTGGTGAAGCATAGTAGCTCGTCGACGGGTTCTGTTACTTGAACTTCTTCGCCTCTACTTCCAATTATTACCTGCCTCACCTTCCTCTTTAGGCTTTTGGTTGGACTTCCCTTGTCGGCCACTTCACTCCAATTGAACGTAGTCAACCGCTCTTGTGTGTTGAGGAGGAGCCTCTCTTGGAGCTACAGTGGTTGGGACTCTCGCTTGAGCTCGTGCCAACAGCATAGCTCCTCCTCCTCTTACTTGTCCTCCTGCAGTAGAAAGAGTTTGCACCTTTTATGGCAGCTGCTGGTTGGCTGGGAGTGTAGACTTGTTCGGAAGAGGCTGCTTAAGCAACTCCATCAACCAACCAAGGTTCTCTGTCATTCCACAAACTCGCCCTTCTAAGGATGATAGCCTAGCCTTAGGAATCGGGTGGTCCACGAAATGTTCTGGCTCTTGCCTCTCCACAACAATTCTCCTTGGAGCATACTTGTTGTTGGACTCTCCGTCGACAACTTGGTTGCTATGACTCTGACCTGGTGCCATGTTTTCCAACAAAAAGTGTTTGAAAAAGGTTTAGCTTTTTAGGTAGAACATTCGCTCGTCCCCAGAGACGGCGCCAACTATTGATACCCAAAAATGGTCAACAGATATCCACAATAGAATTTTTTTACCGAGGACGAGAAGCCTGCAAAAAAGATAAAATTTAGGCACACCGCTGTGGTGTGAGCCACGGGGCCTCCGATGCCTAAGTCAATAAACGGATTTATGAGAGTATTTAGAGAGAGAGCGTATAGAGCTTAGGATTAGCTTACAACTTGATTTGACAAAATTTCCCTTCTTTTTGCTTCGTTTAGCTTTATTTGGCTTAGAGAGAAATGTGAATGCTTCTGACTTTTATAGCAGCCGGTAGTGTAACCGTTGCAGCTCACTAATGGCGACTTAATGGTCAATCGTTTGTAACGCCTTCCGTTTAAGCCGAACATTAACACCAGCGTAACTCCTGACCGTTACACTTGAGAGATGTAACAGTCTTATTTCGAGGGTTACTTAGACTCGACCAACCTTTGCATGTCTTCACCTCCATAGCTCATCCCTTAAGGGTGCAGCTTTCTCGATGTAACCTTAGGACTTGCGGGGTGCCACGTCTTCAAGCGTTACTTAGACTTGGTCGACTCGTCCACAAAAGAGTTATAACCTCCACGACCAACCCACTTGAGCTAGCCCATTCGACCGATCTCCTAAAAGGTCGGCTTTGGTCTCGGTCATCCTATACAGGTCCTCACCTCCACGACTGGCCCCTAAAAGGGGGTCCTGGTCTTCTCGATGTAACCTTGGGATACGACAGGGTGTAGCGTCTCCATGCGTTACTTGGACTCGGTCGACTCTTGGGGGAGAGTCCTAACCTTCACGACTAACCCATTGGGGCTGGAATATACGATGTAAACCTCGGATGCCACGAGGTGGAGCATCCTCAAACGTTACTTGGACTTGGTCGACTCGTCCACATGAGAGTCCTAACCTCCACGACCAACCCGCTCGGCGTAACTTCTTCAGGTCGTTATCAGCGGATCTAGTTGTTACTTTGGACTCGGTCGACTATAGGGGAATCCTAACCTCCACGACTTTCCCCCCTAAATCGGCGTGTTCACCCTTGGTGTATCCTGGTCGTTATCAGCGAATCCAGTTGTTACTTGGACTCAGCTGGCTCTTAGGGGATCCCTGACCTCCACGACTTTCCTCCCTTAGGTGGGTGTTCACCCTCGGTGTAACTCGTGGCAGTTATTGGCGGATCAAGTTGTTACTTGGACTCGTCCGACTTTTTGGGAAGCCCTGACCTCCACGGCTTTCCCATCTTTGGGGGTGTACGCCTTCAACTATCCCATAAGGGATCGGATATCGACATGGTCCGGTCCCGGGGGACCTTGTTCCCACGGCCCACCTTCTATGTGGGAGTCGGACTTTCTTTGCTCGCACGCTCGGCCTCGAGCTCGACCACATTCCCGGCCTTGAGCTCGGCCTTGAGCTTAGCCTGGAGCTCGACCTTGAGCTCGGCCTAGAGCTCAGCCTCGAGTTTGGCCTCCGAGTTCGGCCTCGAGTTCGGCTCGGCCTCAAGTTCAGCTTTGAGCACGGTCTTGATCTTGCTTGTTCATAAGTGGGGGTCGGACTTGTTCGGCTACCCTTCGGAAGGGCCTATGCCTTGTTCGGATATTACAGGGATAATTTCACCGACAATAAATACAATATTATTAGTATTATGTTTATTTCGGAAATTAGAACTAATATATCAATTAAGTTGAAAAAAATTGTAAAGAAAGCATGCTATAGGATCGAACTTGGATATTTTTTTAGTATAAGTTTAGAGGGGACTACAAACACTACATAGAGTGCACAACTACTCAAAATTTAGTAAGAATAAGATATTAATGTTTAAGATAGAACTAAAACATGATATTGAATTGAATTACGTAATTCAATAAAGTTAATGTTTGAACCGATAAAACGAAGTTAAAAAAAAATCATATAAATCCTCCACCAATTAAACAAAAATGGTAATAAATTGTTATTTTTAAATCATGAAAATAATTGTTTTGCTTTCGCCCCAACACTAATGGTGGTTTGGTACAAGTGTTAACTTTAACACCGATTATCTTAATCCTTCTTAATCCTTGTTTGGTGGATGGATTAAGTTAGCTTCCACAAGTTCAGTTAACAATATGAAGCTGGTGAATCAGTGTCCCTTTATTGCTGTTCTATACTTAAAAAAACAATCAACAAGTGAAACATTCCATGATAGAACTTGGATGTGAAGATTATGATACGCTCCTAAAAAAGCACTCACGTAAAAAACGTGAACAATTACATTCCAAAAAGCCTCCCACGTGATCACTAAAACCAATTAGCTATAGAATAAAATATGTTAAAAAATTAAGTAGGGAAGAATTAATTAATGGAGTTAGTTTATTTGACGGTGGTGATTCCTTTGGGGGTTTGGATTTTAAAGAGATTGAGCAGTTTGTATTAGGCAGAGATTGAGCAGTTTGTAAATGGACCTACTTTCCTCCGGGTAATTTAGGTTGGCCTCTCTTTTGTTCTACCCTATCCTTCTTCAAATACTTCAGCATCGGTCAGCGTCAAAATTTTATTCAAGATTTTTTCATAAGGTCTCTCTAATTTTCTCTCCTAATTCACTTTATTCAAACACTTTTTTTTTCCAATAATTATTTGTGTATGCATGATTTTTGTTGATTAATGTTTAGATAGACTCGGCTATAATGATCTAGCTTCCTATATTAACTATAATCAAACAGAGAATGTATTAATTATATGAAATTACCAAGGAAAATTATGTTCAATTAACCGAATTGAAGCAAGATTATGTTTTTTTTTTTTTAGTTTTACACCAATAATTTAAAATATCCAGATGTTAATTTGGATCTTGATTTAATACAAAATTGTGAAAAATCAAACTGAAATTACTCTTAACCCGATATATCACATTTACACATGCCTACGATAATAAACTGAGAGCGAGGTAGTATATATCGCAACATATGCTTAACCTATCTTTTGATAATTCATCGTAATAACCTCTTTATTTTATGTTATTAGTAAAATAATATTTCATGTGAGAAACAAAAAAATAATATTTAAATATCTTTCTTACTAAATATGCTTACTGTTGTGGGTGAAATTATCCCCATAGTATCCGAACAAGGCATAGGCCCTCCCAAAGGGCAGCCGAACAAGTCCGACTTCCTCCTAAGAACTAGCAAGATCAAGATAGTGCTCAAGGCCGAGCTCGAGAGGCCGAACTCGAGGCGAAGCTTAAGGTCGAGCTCACGGCCGAGCTCAAGGCCGAGCTCAAGACAAGCCACGTGGCCAAGCTACTTTAGAGATTGTTGACTTTGAATTACTTTTGTGAGTGTTTATCTCCAAGCGGTAATTGCACAAGTTGGATTCTCCATGAACCTTCGTGAATGAGGAACTTAATTTATCTTCTAGTCCATGACTCCAAACCAAATAGATCAACAAGTGGAAGATCTATGTGAGGACTTGACTCTCCAGAGTCTAAACCTTGATCCATGCTATTCACCCATCTTCAAGTAATGGTACAATCTGCTCATCTGATTAACACATGTGACTAACCGTCCATAATTACTTTTCTTACTACCTTAAAGTGTGACTTACAAGAAAAATCATTTTTAGACGATTTTACCTATAATCTAAACTACATAATTACTAACTGCTTTATGTGTTTGCCCCTAAGCCAAACCAACATATGAAGACTGTTTTTTTTTATTATGAATATTAATATCATTAAATATAAATAACAAAAATGTTTCGTGAGTGAGTGAAGTTATTAATGAAAATAACTATTAACCATTGATAATAAATATAAAGAATATTAAAGGTTGAAATGTAGAAGATATTTTCTATCATCCAAAAGTTTTTTTTTTTTTTTAATTTCTTTACCCTATTATGATTCATAATTACTTTTATGAGTTTTAGAACTTGAAAGATTTTCTAATTAACTCTTACCTTCTATTATAAAATAAATTTTCTTCATCTTTTTTCTATCTTTTTCTTTTCATTCTTTCTAATATTTTTTCAATCTTCAAGGGCACACGTGTTGAATCAATCTTTCGAATTCCACTTATAATTGAACTTTACTTTTATAAAGATAGTAACAATATTTTTTTTTTTGTTATTATTTATGCTTTTGATGTAATTGCAACATTATCATATATTTTATTCTATATAAAATATATGTATTATAGTACTGATTTTTTTTTCTTTCTTTCTTAAATTGAAACTTCATTCATACAAGTTGTCCTATTACTCCTTTATATTCAATCCTATTTGGTATAAAAGTCTTTTTACCAACCTTCTATCACTTATGTAACACATGTTTGAAATTTGAGGAATCATTTGGCTATCAGGTTAATAAGTTTATATTTGTTGCATAAAGAAAGTTTGATTGTTTACTATTCTTCTATCAATACATTTTTTTTTAATTTTCTTGTTGTATGAGATATATTGGTAAAATTTTACTATGATATATATTGTATTTCAGGTCCGTCCCTTAGTCTATTCTCGTTGCTTGGGCACCAAAGGTTCTTGGATTGGCTGACGCACAATTCTTTGGAGGATTCCTCCTAGACTGGTCGCTTTTGATGGACTGATTAGCTCTTGACCGATTCGTCTTGAGAATATACTTCGTGCGCCAAGTGTTCCTCTGTCGACCACTACATTCCAATTGAATGTGGTCAACTGGTCTTAGGAGTCGAACATGAGCCTCTCTTGGAGATGCAATGGTCGAGACTCTAGCCAGATCTCGTGCAATAGTGTAGCTCTTCCTCCTCTGGCTTGTCTTCCTGCGGTAGGAGGAGCTGCCACCTTCTATGACAGCTGCTGGTTGGCTAGGAATGTAACCTTGTTCGTAAGAGGCTGCTTAAGCAACTCCATCAACAAGTCCAGTTTCTTTGCCATTCCACAAACTCGCCCTTCTAAGAATGATAGCCTTGAATCTGATTGCTCTGCTTCTTGTCGAAGTTATCCACCCCATAGAACCGGGTGGTTCTCGATAAGTTTTGGCTGTTGCCTCTCCACAACAACTCTCCTTCGAGCATACTTGTTGTCGGACTCTCCGTCGACAACTTGGTTGTTGTGACTCTAATCGGGCACCATGTTTTGCAGCCAAAAAGTGTTTGAAAAAGGTTTAGCTTTTTAGGTAGAACACTCACTCGTCCCCACAGAGCGCCAACTGTTGATGTCATAAAATGGTCAATAGATATCCACAATACAATTTATTTACCGATGATGAGAAGTCTGCAAATAAGACAAATTTTGGGCACATTGGTCTGGTGTGGGCCACATGACGCCTCTGATGCCTAAGTCAGTAAATGAATTTAGAAGAGTGTTTAAAAAAAGCTTGAGAGCTGAGGATTAGTTTATATAACTTGATTTGACCTAATTTAGCTTGGAGAGAAATGTGAATCATTCCAACTTTTATAGCAGCCGGTAGTGTAATCGTTGCAGCTCACTAATGGTCACTTAATGGTCAATTGTTTGTAATGGCTGTCATTTAAGCCGGACATTAACATCAGCGTAACCCATGATCGTTACACTTGAGAGGTGTAACAGTCTTATCTCGGGGGTTACTTGGACTCGACCAACCTTTGCAGGTCCTCACCTTCATGGCCAACCCCTCAACTTCAGGATGTTACTCCTTTAGGGTGTAACAACTTAGGATGTTACTTGGACTCGATCGACTCTTAGAGGAGCTTGGGCCTCTATGGCTTTCTCCCCTTAGGGATGTGTTCGCCTTCCACCGTCCCCTCAGAGGCTGGCTTTGGAATAAGTCACTAATGACCTCCACGAATTTACCCCTAAAGAGGATGTTCGCCCTCAACCCTTCCATCAGTGATCAGATTTCGACATGGTCCCTCCCGGGGGACCTGGTTCCCACGACCCACCCTCTAAGCGGGAGTCAGACTTTCTTTGGTCGCGAGCTCGGCCACGTGCCTGGCCTTGAGCTTGACTTGGAGCTTGGCCTAGAGCTCGACCTTGAGCTCAGCCTAGAGCATGGCCTAAAGCTCGGCCTGGAGCATGGCCTAGAGCGTGGCCTAGAGCTCGGCCTCGAGCTCAGCCTCGAGCTCATCCTCCAGTTCGGCCTCCGACCTCGGTGTTGAGCATGGTCTTGATCTTGCTAGTCCTTAGGAGGGGGTCGGACTTGTTGGGCTGCCCTACGGGAGGGCCTATGCCTTGTCTGGATACTACGGGGATAAGGTCACCCACAACAAGACACATCAATTGTTGTATTGTTTTTCGGTCTATTTTAATGTGAAGTTTGTTGAGGTTTTGTTCCGAGCTGGTTGGGTTGTTTTTTGTCTTGTCTCTTCTAAAGGAAGTTTTTGGTTGGTTGGCTCGAATAGCTGTAAAGAAATTGAATTTTAGGTTCGTTTTTTTTTTGGGATTCATGTTGTTTTTTGTTGTATTGTTATTTGGATGATTAACTTTTTGTTTTTGCCTTGTTGGAATCTTACTCCTTTCATGTTGGACACATGTAGACCTAGTACGAGATCAATTGGTGTAGGCATACACTTGATCGTATACTGGTGCGCGCGATATGTGCATGAAACACATTGGATTTTGGCGAAGAGCTCTTGTGACATTGTTACGTTAGCATACCATACCCTAGTTGTCTAGAGTCATTGATCATGGTGTCTCATGGGTGTTTTGAGTCCAATGGGTTGATAAACCCATCCGACTCGTTAGGACAACGAGCTTAAAGTCGGTAATTGCTCTCTTATTTAAGACCAGCTGCGATCCCATCAAGCCAAAGCCAAGTATATTCCATATGAGCACAAACCATTTATGTTCCATTTACCCTGGACCAAATATGTTTCATTTGAGCTGGCTAGTTATCTTTCATTTTGGTCGAGGTTAGGGTGTCACTAAAGTTTCGTTGTTTAGCTAGGGCCAATGTGTCCTTGATGACTTTTTGAATTTCAAGATCACTATGATACCTGTGAGATGAACCTTTTAGATTCTCGAGCTTTAAGTGAACGAGTAGAAACTCCTTATTGACTTTTGTGCTAGGGTGTGAGTCCCCTATCCGAATCACAAACTCCCCAATGAGATTATACTTGTTTTATTATTTTAACAAATTAAGTAAGGGTTGGTAAATTAACAAATTAATTGCTTTCTAAGACTCTATTTGATAATGATCTTGTTTCCAATTTATTGTTTCTTTGTTTTTATTTACAGTTTTCTTATTTTTTGCTTCTTGCTTTTTAAGAATAAGAATTTCTTTGATAATTATTTCTATTTATTGTTTCTTAAAAATAACAAAAGACATAAAGAAACTTGTTTGATAATATTATTTTGCTCCTAGCTTTTTTTTTTCTTTTTTTTTTTTTTTGTAATAATATTTCAATAAACAAAATGCATTACAATATTAAAAACTATTATCAAAAGTTTATACGTTCTATTATAAATATTTTTTTATTAAAAACCCAAAAGAATTTGTGACATTATGTCACGGGAAATATATATTTTGTAGAGAAAATTTTGAAATAAAATCATAAACAAATTGAAATAAGATAAAAAAAAAACATTTTTAAATACTTAAAAGATAATATAAAAATAGTTAAATACTATTTTTATAGTACTTCAAAAATAGTTTATAATTATAAAATTAATATATATTGAAATAATAACAAACAAATATTGTTTATTAAGAAAATTAAATTTAAAAATAAGTTTACATTAAAATAAAAAATTATTTATGTAAAAAGGAAAAAACTAAAATAATATTGTATTATCAGTATTATGTTTCTTTCGGGTATTAGAACTAATGTATCAATTAAATTGAAAAAATTAAAAAGAAAGCATGGCACAGAAACAAATTTGGATATTTTTTTTAGTATAAGCTCGGAGGGGATACAAACCTTACCTACCGCGTACTTCACAATGAAGTAAGAATCATATATTAATTTTTAAGATCGAACTATAATATAATATTAAATTAAATTACATAAAAAAATTATCAAACCAGAATAGTTTGTAGTCGAGAGGTGTGCTCTCTCAAAATTTTAAGTTCGAAATTTATCTGTACAATAGTTTGTAGTCTCTACTTCTTTGAAGGTAATGTAAAATATCTCTCTCAACAACAAAAAATCTTTGATGGAAAATTATGATAGGCCCCTAAATTAGCACCCACGTACAAAACGTGAACAATTATTTTCCAAAAAGCCTCCCACGTGATCACTAAAGCAATGAGATAAGAAATGTGAGGTAAGCATTAAATAAAGCTGTATAATAAAAGAGGGTAACAAATGAAGGAGGGAAGAATTATCGGAGAAATAAATTAATGGAGTTAGTTTATTTGTTGTTGGTGATTCCTTTGGGGGTATGGATTTTGAAGAGACTGAACGGTTTGTATTATGCAGTGAAATTGGGGAAGAAATGGTCTAACCTTCCTCCTGGTCATCTAGGTTGGCCTCTCTTTGGTTCAACCCTATCCTTCTTCAAATACTTTAAGATCGGTCAGCCCCAAAATTATATTCGTGATTTTTCCATCAGGTCTCTCTAATTTTCTCTACTAATTCACTTTATTCAAACTTTTTTTTTTTTTTTTATTTCCAATAATTATTTCTGTATGCATGATTTTGTTGATTTATGTTTAGATGGACTCAGCCATTCATTATCTAGCTTCCTATATTAACCATAATCAAACAAAGAAGGTGTTAATTGTATGAAGTTACCCAGGAAAATTATGTTTAATTAACTGAATTGGAGCAAGATTATGTTTTTTTTTTTTTTGAGTTTGAAACTCAATATTAAAAAAATCCATGGGTTAATTGGATCTTGATTTAATACAAAATTGTCAAAAATCGAACTGAAAGTACTCTTAATCCGATATATCACATTTACACATGCCTACGATGATAAACTAAGAGCAAGGTCAGTATACTATCCATGATCTTAGCTAAATATCGCAACATATACTTAACCTATCTTTTGATAATTCATCGTAATAACCTCTTTATTTTATGTTATTAGTAAAATAATAGTTCTTGTCAAAATCATAAAAACTAGCAAGAGGTTGAGCTTGCCACCAAAGAAAGTTCCCCCCCCCCACCTTAGGGGGTCGGCAGTGGAAACTAGGTCCCTAAAACCGGACTATGTCGAAATCTGATGGGGAAAACCATGAAGGTCAAGGCTCCCCTAAGAGCCAGTAGAGTCTAAGTAACAACTGGATCCACTGATAAGGGTCAAGAGTTACAACGAGGGTGAACACCCCCTTAAGGGGAAAAGCCGTGGAGGTCATTAATGATCGAGTCCAAAGCCGTCCATGAAGGGACGGTCGAAGACGAACGCCCTCCTATTGCAACGTTTTTACTAGATTTTTATTCGTTTTTTCAAAATTTCAATTTTATCTCTCTTTTAAGTGAAGTGAATGAATAAAATTAGAAAGTGAATGAATAAAACTAGTGAGCTGATTGAACCTATTAGTTAATTGATTGAGTTTATCAATTGAACTACTGACTGAAGACTATAAAGTGAAGCTAAACTATTTATCGAAGGTTATCGGCTATTTTTTATTGTTATAGCTAAAGAAATCCCTTTTATTTGGTAATTTTGTCTTTAATTTTTATTTATTAAAAAAAAAAAAAAAAGTTGATTAACAAACAGAAAGAAGGATGAGAAGCGATATGTCAGAATATAGAAAAGGTCGAATAGTACCGGAAAAAGAAGAGGTGAATCGAAAATAATCGAGAAAAAAAAAACTTTTATAATCATAGTAATTTAATCCCAATCAATTGATATTTAAATCTTAATAAAATCTTTCATTTATAGTTAGTAACCCCTCAATCAATTAGTGAAAGATAAGCTAAAGACGGTATTATTTATTTCTTTTTTTGAAAACGAAACATCACCAACTCTATGTAGATCTAGAGGAGAGGAAGAGAGAACTTAAGTTTTATATTTGTTTTTATTACTTCATAATATCTCATCAATTCTTCTTCCATTTTTTTCAACTTCTCCATTTCCAAACCTAAAAATCAAACTTATAATAATTTAGTAAGATTCCATCAAACCAATCTGTCAAATTGAAGCTAATCGACAAAATGAGATAATTTAGTAAGATTTTCCTAAACACAATTCTCAATAATAACTTTTTTCAATCTCTTTTCGCTAAAATACCTCTTCCAAAGTATTTTGTATCTAAAAATTATTCAATTTCCTCTTCTTTCCCCTCTTTCTCTCCTCTCTTCTCTTCAACCTCAAAATTCAATCTCTAGATAAAAATTCAATTTAAAAGTTTAGAGAAAGAAATTAAGTAAATACTTAATTTTAAACCAGTGAAATTTAGAGATGTGATTCTATTCATTAACTTTAATCAACTAAGATTTAATCATGTTATACTAATTTAAAACTTAATTGATTGAAAATGATATAAGTTAGAAATTTTTTTCTACGTAGGAGATATCTCTATAAGCAGTTTAATTAGTTTGCTAGGTATGTAGTTCAAATATAGCAAAAACGGATTCGATTAAGTTCAATCGATAGTCACAAAATTAATAACTTAAATCAAGTGAAATTGACTGATTTGATTAATTAGAAATAATGAAGTTGAAATATTTTGGTATGTAGGTAATATTTTTAAAAAGTTTGTATAATTAAAATGAGCGTTAGAATTTGCTATTTTTGACAAATTTTAATAAAGAAAGGTGTAATAGCGTTTTTATATTTGTTTGGATTAGGTATGGGAAAAGTGACATGTACAAGACTCACTTGTTTGGGAGTTCAACTATATTGGTGTGTTCACCAGAGATTTGCCATCGAGTATTAACAGACGAAACCACATTTGCTATGAGTTATCCCTCGAGCGTCAAAACCATATTTGGTAAAAAGGCATTGGGGCAGGTCCCTCAGGCAGAGCATAAGTATATTCGGCGGCTCATAACGACGCCGATTAGCGGTCACGTGGCACTACAAATGTACATCAATTATATTGAACACACAATTATAAGTGCCCTAGAGGAGTGGTCCAACTTAGAGAAGCCAATAGAATTGTTGATAGAGATCAAGAAGCTTACCTTCAATGTTATTTGGAACATTTTTATGGGTTTAGGTTCTATGAACTCTACCATAGCAGAAATGGAGTATTTGTTTTCTGCTGTCTCACTTGGCCTGTTCACTTTGCCTATCAACTTTCCCGGCTTCGCATATCATAACTCGCTAAAGGTAATTCTCAAATATTATCTCAATTTTATAAATAATAGGTTGTTATAACCATATAACTACTATATGAAATGTATAATTGCAGGCTCGAGATAAATGGATGGAAAGACTTCAATCCATTGTGAATGAGAAGAGAATGTTGAAGGAAAGAAATGGAGTAAATTGGGAAGCTAAAGATATGATGGATTTGCTCATTGAACTCAGAGATGAAGATGGCGAAGGGATGGATGATGAGACCATTTTAGCTTTGATTTTTGGCATGCTATTTGCAGGCCATGGGACTTCTGCTAACACTACAATGTGGGTGCTCTTGTTTCTCACAGAAAATCCAAATATACTTCAAAGGGTTAAGGTTAGACTCATTTCCCAAATATTGATACTTGACATTCTTTTTCAATTGTCATGCATTATGTGATATAGTGTTTTGATTTGGTTAATATTTACATAATCAAATGATTGGGTCCCAAGGGTTGTGCAATTGCTTCAAGACTTGGGAAATTGTAGTCTTCATCTCTTTGATGTCTCTCTGATGTGTAGCCTAGAAATGAGCGTGGTTATTCAGGTATAGTGTGAGAATTCATGAAGTTTCCATTGAATGCAGTGATATTCTAGTACGAGTTAGTCTAATTATTTTTATCATCGATCTTTACTTAGTTGATAAATCTAAATCATTTGAAAGTTAGAGTAACTACTTTAAAGATTGTTGTCTTTGAATTACTTTGGTGCGTGTTTATCTCCACGCATTAATTGCACAAGTTAGATTCTCCATGACCTTCATGAATGAGGAACTTAACTGGTCTTCTAGTCCATGACTCCAGACCAAATAGGTCAACGGGTGGAAGATCTATGTGAGGACTTGACTCTCAAGAGTCTAAACCTTGACCCATGCTATTCACCCATCTTCAAGTAATGTTACAATATGCTCATTTGGTTAACACACGTGACTCACCGTCCATAATTACTTTTCTTACCACCTTAAAAAGTGACTTAGAGGAAAAATCATTTTTAGACGATTTTACCTATAATCCAAACGACATAATTACTAACTGCTTTAAGTGTTTGCCCCTAAGCCAAACCAACATATGAAGACTGTTCTTTTTATTATGAATATTAATATCATTAAATATACATAACAAAAATGTTCTGGTGAGTGAGTGAAGTTATTAATGAAAATAACTATTAATCGTTGATAATAAATATAAAAAATATTATAGGTTGAAATGTAGAAGATTTTTTTTAGCATCCATTTTTTTTTTTTTTTTTTTTTAAATTCCTTACTAAATGTTATGATTCATAATTACTTTCATGAGTTTTAGAATTTGAAAGGTTTTCTAATTAACTCTTACCTTCTACTATAAAATGAAGTTTCTTCATATTTTTTCTTACTTTCTACTATAAAATGAAGTTTCTTCATATTTTTTCTTTGTTTTTCTTTTCATTATTTCTATTGTTTTCCTAATCTTCAAGGGTACACGTGTTGTATCAATCTTTCAAATTCGACTTATAATTGAACTCTACTTTTATAAAGTTGAGTAATGTTGATGTCGAAAAATGATCAATAGATATCTCCTGTACAATTTGTATTATCGAGGACGAGAAGCCTGCAAAAAAGAATAATTTTAGGACACACCCTTGGTGTGGTGTGAGCCAAAATTCTTCTGATGCTTAAGTCAATAAGAGTTTAGGAGAGTAATTTAGAGAACTTTTAGAACTTAGAACGCCTGAAGAATACTTAGCGTAATTTTGCTTAGGATTTGCCTCCCTTGAATGAAGAATGATCTGACTTATTATAGCAGTTGGTTTTGTAACCATTGTGGCTCATTTATGGGCGGCTTAATGACTAGTTGTTGGAAACGTGCGTCATTTAGTCGGAAATGAATACTAGCGTAACTCCTGACCGTTACCCTTTGGAGGTGTAATGGCTTTGACTAGGGAGTTACTTGGACTCGACCAACCTTTCCAGGTCATCACCTCTACGCCCAACCCCTTAGGGTGCGGCCGTCTCCGTGTAACCTTAGGACGTTATGTGGTGCAACATCTCCAAGTGTTGCTTGGACTCTGTTGACTTGTCCACAGGAGAGTCCTAACCTCCATGACCAACCCACTCGGGCTGGCCTACTCGACCAATCTCCTTAGAGGTAGGCTTTTGACTCGGTCATCCCTTATAGGTTCTCACCTACATGACCAACCCACTCGGGCCGGCCTACTCGATGTAACCCTGTGACGGCACAGGTGCAGTGTCTCCATGCGTTACTTGGACTCGATCTTGGACTCGGGTTACTCGTCCACGGGAGAGTCCTAACCTCCACGACCAATCCACTCGGCATAACTCTTGGTTGTTATCAGCGGATTCAGTCATTACTTTGGACTCGATCGACTCTAAGGGAGTCCTAACCTCCACGACTTTCCAGTTAAAACGTGTTTGCCTTCTTTGGCCTAACTCAAGAGGATCTAGGCTACAAGGGCCGACCCCTAGGGGTTGTGGCCTTCATGTGGCCAACCCCAAGGGGTTGTGGCCTTCATATGGCCAACCCCCGGGGGGTCGGCATGGACTTGGTCGATCCTCTTGGGATTGTGGCCTCCATTTGGCCGATTTCCGAGGGGTCGACATTGGCTTGGCCAACCCCCGGGAGATTGACATGGACTTGGCTGTCCCCTTGCGGCTTGTGGCCTCCATTTGGCCGACCCCTGGGAGGTCGGCGTTGGCTTGGCCGATCCCCTGCGGGTTGTGACCTCCATTAGGCCGACGTTTGGTGGGTCGACATTGGCTTAACCGACCCTCGTGTGAGGTCCAAGCCTTGTCCGAGTATTTTGGGATATTTTGGTCTATAACAAGTAGCAATATTTTTTTGTTGTTATTATTTATGCTTTCGATTTAATTGTACCATCATAATATATTTTATTCGATATTAAATGTATGTATTATAATACTTAATATTTTTTTTTCTTAAATTGAATATTCATCCACACAACTTGTCCCATTAATCCTTTATATTCATTTCTATTTGGTATAAATACCAACCTTCTATCCCTTCTCTAACGCATGTTTGGAATTTGACGAATCATTTAGGTATTAGGTTAATATGTTTATATTTGTTGCATCAAAAAAGTTTATTTGTATACAATTGTTCTATCAATATATTTTTTTTGTACGAGATATATTGGTAAAGTTTTTCTACAATATATATTGTATATTTTTTTAAAATGTTTGTTGGAGTACTTTTATAATAAAAACTAATTTATATATCTACATATACAAGGACTTAAAGATAAATAAAAGTACATTTTCTTATTATTATAGAAATAAAGCTATAATCTTTCCATACTTATTTTTGTTTTATTTAAATTGTCTTAAAATAAATGTTATTTAGTCCACATTTTTTCAAAGCAGGTACAAAATAATTGAAGATAAATTAAAAAATGATTATTAAATAATAAAAAAATTATAATAATTTCTGATTCATTTTTCATTATATATAAAAAAAATTATTTATAAAAAAAGAGTAGATTAAACTATTCATCATAATAGTTAACTATTAATACTAAAGTATATCATAATAGTTGACTATTAATAATAAAGTATAGACAATTATAAAAAAAAAAATCTTTAATGATTATAATTATACTTCGGAGTCAAATTTTATAACTTTAGAAGAAAAATATTTTATACTCCATCGTACTACCTTCAAGAGTGAAAAATTATTTTTTTGAACAATTTTTTTAAAATGATATATTTATTCTTCAAATAATGATTAAAATGTCATCAATTGTTGTTGAACTAAAAAAACACACACATATATATATATACATGTATGTGTGTTCTAAGATTGAGAAAATTATAAGAAATTAAAGAAATGACGAAGAGATACATAAAAATAATGGTAAGAAATTATATTAAAATTATTGTAAAAAATAAATATTTATAAAACATAAAAAATTTGAACTTATTTTTATCATAGATAAAATAATATACTAATACAATAATATTGCTCAAAATAGTTATAACAAATGAAAATATTAATAAAAATAGGATCATTAAATTTTTCTAGTAATTATGAAGGGATACCTTGTTGACAAGGTTAAAACACAAAGTTAAAGCCGAAAAGTACTTATTCACCATAACATTATTATACTTCCTTTTGTCTTTTACCATATTCACTTTTTTTTATGTGTTATTTTATGATGCCAATCAAATATCTCCATCGAGCTTTCTTAAGTTAAAGCCTAAGATTGTTCGGGATGATCGAGGGGTTCCGCTGTTGGTGGGCGCTCGAAAATACATCGTGGCTTCCTCTGTAATTATGATGGAAGGATTGGCTTTGAAGGAATGTCTAAAGCATATTCTAGATATTTATGATGTTTCTTGCCATGTAAATCTTGGTGGAATCCGATTCTCGTAACCTTTTGAATATTGTTAACGGGATTTCTAAAGATGTGTCTGAGCTCGAAAATGTTGTTGAGGATGTTCTAGACCAGATTCCTCAGTTTCAAGGAATTTTGTTTTCTTTTTGTAAGCAAGGTTGTAACCGAGTTTCTGACGCTTTAGCTAACCCGTTGGTGGTGCCTTGTGCTTTTTCGCTTTGTTTATTAGATTCTTTTGTGGCTTGTGGTCAGGAGGATGTCGGTCGGAGGACGAGTCTCCCCCCTAACGTGCTTGCTTTAGTGTTGATTGAGCTTCCAAGCTCTAGTATTCTTTGATTGAATGAATTATTATATTTCATCTCAAATAAAAAAAAGAAAAGAAAAGTAAAGCCTAAGATTACTTTTTTGCCCATGACATCTCTACATTAAGCCTAAGCTTAAGGGTATTTATCTGTCTTTCATATCACGAAAATAATATAATAATAACATATAACACATAACACTCGATGAGTCACAAGAGAAACGTTTAGAGATGCTGCACCTCGTGGCATCCTAGAGATACAATGAGTAGGCCAGCCTGAGTGAGTTGATCGTAGAAGTCTGGACTCTTCGAAGAGTCGACTGAGTCCAAGTAACGGGTATAGATGCTGCACCCCGCGGCGTCCCTCCATTACAACGAGTAGGTCAACCCAGCTGGGTATAGAGGTCAGGACTCCCTAGAGTCGACCAAGCCAAGTAACACATGGAGATGATGCACCCCGTGGAGTCCCCAGTTACAACGAGTAAGCCAACTCGAGTAGATTGGTCGTGGAGGTTAGGACTCTCCTGTGGACGATTCGATTGAGTCCAAGTAACGTTCAAGGACGCTGCACCCCGTAGCGTCCTAGAGTTACGACGAGTAGGCCAACCCGAGTGAGTTGGTCGTAGAGGTTAGGACTCTCCCCAAGGAGTCGATCGAGTCCAAGTAACACAGGGAAACGCTGCACCCAGTGGCGTCCCTGGTTACAACGAGTAGGTCAACCCGAGTGGGTTGGTTGTGGAGGTGAGGACCCGTAAGGGTTGATCGAGTCCAAAGCCGACCTCTAAGAAGGATGGTCGAGTAGGCCAACCCGAGTGGGTTGGTTGCGGAGGTTAAGACTTTCCTGTAGATAAGTTGACCAAGTTAAAGTAGTGCTAAAAGACGGTCCTAGCGTTACAACGAGAAGGCTGCACCCCAAAGTGGTCGGCTGTGGAGGTGAGAACTTGCAAAGGTTGATCGAGTCCAAGTAACTCCAGAGTCAAGACCGTTATATCCAGCTTAACGACAGACGTTTCTAACGACAGGCCATTAAGACGCCCTTAAGTGAGCTGTAGTAGTTACGAAACCGACTGTTATTTGAAATCAATTCATTCCCCATTCCAAAACGACGAATCTTAAGCTAAATTACACTAAGTATTCTTATGTTATTCTCAGTTCTAAATTACTCTTCTAAAATCTCCTACTGGCTTAGGCATCAGAGGCCCTATGGCTCACACCACACAAATGTGTCCTAATTTGAACTTTTTTGCAGGCTTTTTCGTCCTCAGTTAAACAATTTTTACTGTGAATTTTCGTGTGAACATTTTTCGGCATCAACAAAGAGTATCATTGTCTCTCTTTTATCTAATAGGTGACAAGAAAATAAACTAAAATTTTATGCCGTTACATGTAAAAGTGTGAAATGAAACTTGGATTCTTGTTTATTAGAAGATTTAATAATAAGGAATAGTATGTTCTAAGTCCAATTATATTAAATTTATTACAACCATGTGGGCATCTAGTTCTTCTCATTATTAATTCATCAACCTATATTATTATTTTGATGGCAATTTATATAACCATTTGTTTTAGGAAGAACAAGAAGATATAGTCAAACGAAGACCTTCTACACAAAAAGGCTTAAATCTCTCAGAATTTAAGCAGATGAAGTATCTTTCTCAGGTAATTTTAGTAGTATGCACATTTTTCATTCTTAATCAATTCAATTGTTTCAAACAACTTAAGTTATGTTCTTGTTTCAATTCAATTAGTTCTATTGAACGTTTTTTAATAAACTAGGTAATAGATGAGACACTTCGAATGAGTGGTTTAACATTTGCTCTCTTTCGTGAGGCAACTATGGACGTGGAAATTAAGGGTTAGTGCTCTTCTAATTCATTTTATGATATCAATTTTTGTTTAATTTTCTCTTATTCTTTGCTTAATATAGTTGTAAACCCATATGTAAGGTTTGTGTGAGTGAAATGCAAACTATTTCTTAATTATGAGCTCATTAAATATTAAAAATAGTTTTTATTTTTAAATTTTAGGTCAAATTATTCCAAAAGGTTGGAAAGTTGTCACTTGGTTACGGGAAAATTATAAAGACGAAAATATACACGATTCTCCACACGAGTTCAATCCTTCAAGATGGGATGTATGTAACGCTTATCCATACTTGGTCTTTTTTCTTGTTGTTTTTAT